>JAUBOD010000377.1:62730-96434 GCA_032353885.1 Nothura maculosa
AGCTTTTATATCTCAAGTTTTACCTTTCTATTCATCATTTTAGCTTATTAATAATTAAATTTCCTCTCTAGTGAGTTGTTCACATTCTCTCAGAATGACCTGATGAACAGTTGAACAGTAGCACCGTTCAACAACTCTGCAGTCCTACTCACTCACAAAATAAAGTCTTCCAGAAATTCCAGATCTTTCAAAATTCTTTAGTAATGCTTATTTATTTTTTTTCTGTGGCTCAGTTAACTTTCCTTCTGGACACTTTCAAAGCCTTGAAAAGTGTCTGGAAGCCAGTCATTGCATACAAGTGAGGTTCAGGTTTTTGTACTTTTGCCTCTGTTGATTCACAGATTAGTGCAGATTGGAAGGGACCTTTGGAGATCTTGTTTGTTCCATCTTCTCACCACACACAAGAAAGATCACCTAGAACACATTGTCCATGATAATATCCTGGCAGCTTTTGAACATCTCCCAAAACAGAGCCTCTCCAGGTAACCTGGGCTGGTGATCAGTCACTCTCACAGCCAGATTTTTTCTCATGTCTACCTGTCCTTTGTTCCGGTTTGCCTCTCATCCTGTCATTGGACAATACTGAAAAGAGTCTGATCTACATTCTGTTTACATCCTGAATTAAGATATTTGTATTCTTCTATAAGATCTCCCTTCACTCTTCTCCAGCATGAGCAGTCCCAGCTTCCTCAGCCTTTGCTTAGATGACAGATGTTGTTAATTGTTCATCTTAAGATACTTCTTTATTTCAGTAGTCCTACGATGGATTTTTTTTCAGAGTTTCTATGTCTTCTAGACCTAGACCTCTCTAGGACTGAGTAGAAAGGAAGCTGCTGGCAGCACTTCCTAGCACACCCCAGGATACCATTGGCCTTGGCGACAATTGTTGTATCACAGTTAACTTGTTGTCCACTTGGACTCCCAGCTCTCTCTCTGCAGATCTAGCAGATCTCATCCTGTATCTTACCTGGGGTTATTCCTCATGAGGAATTGCAAGTGCAATCTTGAACATGCTTTTGTTGAACTCCATGATGTTCCCTTCACCCAACTGTCCAGCCTCTACAGGTCTCTCTGAAGTACTGTACAGTCCTCTGGTGTATCAGTCACTCCTCCCAGTTCCACATCACTTGGAGAGGGTACACTCTGTCCCTTCATCCAGGTCATTCATGAGTTAGTTGAACAAAGTTGGACTCTATATTGACCCCCAGGGGATACTGCCATCCAGAGGCTTCCAACTAGACCTTGTGCCACTGAACATAACCCTCTCAGCTTTGCCTTTCAGAGTCAGTTCTTAATCCACTTTCCTGTATACTCATCTATCCTGTACTTCTTGAGTTTTTCCCAAGAGGGATGTTCCATCACTTTCCTAGGTATGAGGTTAGTCTGACTGCTCTGGGCCCCTGAATCCTTTCTTTTTGCTTTTTATGAAGCCATCAACATTAGCCATCTTCCAGTCCTCAAACATCTCTCCTAATCTCCAGATCCTTTTCAAGATTATGTATTTTGATAATGACAGCCACCATCTCCTTCAACACTTAGGACTTCATTACATTCAGATCCATACACTTGTGGATGACAAGTTTTCTGAAATAATTTCTAAATAGATTATCCTCCAACAAAAGGAAATCTTCCTTTCTCCAGACTTTTTCCATGATCTCCAGCATCTGATATGCCTGAGGGCTGGTCCTACATATAATGAGTGAAGCAAAGAAGGTATTCAAACATGCCTCAGACATACCTTTTTTGAATCCTTTTATCATTATGGCCCCTGTCCCATTCAGTGGTGGGACCATATTTTACTTAGTCTTAGTCTTAGTCTGTTCATGGTGTATTTGAGGAAGACTTTTTTTGTTGTCCTTGACATCCCTTGGTAGATTCAACTCCAAAAGGTCCTTGGACTTCCTAGGCACATCCTTGCATACTTGGACAGGGGCCTGTAATGCTCCCAATTGCCCTGTTTCTACTTCTGTCTTCTATGCACTTTCCTCTTTTCTTGGAGTTCTGTCAGGAGCTGCTAGCTCATCTGAAGGCAACTCCTGCTGCCTTCGCTCGGCTTCCTGCTCATTGGGATGAATTGCTGTTGAGCTTAAAGGAAGTAATCATTGAACATGATCCATTTTTCTTGGACCTCTCTTCTCTCAAGGCCCCTATCACAAGCATGTGCTGGAAGAGAACAAAGTTTACTCTCCTGAATTCCAGAGCTGTGATCTGGTTTATTGCACCGCTTGCTCCTCACAGGACCCTGAACTCACCACCTCACAGTCATTGCAGCCAAGGCTGTCCTCAGCTTTCACAATTCCAGACAGCCCTTCCTTGCTTGTTAGAAGAAGGTCCCACAGTGCCCCAGCCGTCATTGTCTTCTCCATCACCTGGAGAAGACAATGTTTCCTGTGTCCGGAAACAATCATTAGTGCCTTCCAGGAATGTCCTGGATTGCTTGTGATTTGCTGTATGTGTACCTTCCAGGAGATATTGTAATGGTTAAAATAACCCATGAGGAGCTGGGCCTGTGAGCTGCTTCTAGCTGTTTGTAGAAGGCTTCATCTGCTTCCTTATCAGGTGGCCTGTAGCGAACACCCACATAGGTGTCACTCATGCTTGATTTGACGCCTTGGCAGGCAGCAGATCTCTCACACAGAATGTTTAGTGGACACATGTTTCCCTTTTCCCAGAAACTCACCCACAACAATTACGCGGTAATTATTTATGTTCCTGCATGGAACAGGGTCTATTGGCTCAGTTGCTTTGCTTGAAGCCATGCCCACTTCATCCAGTGTCCGCCTGGAGGACACTGAACCTGTTTGTCAAATTGGAGGTTCCAGGAGGAGGAAGAGCTTTTGTTTTTATACAAGAAGTGATTGTTTTCCAGACCTCATCATCTACAAAGTTATAACTTACTGTTCCATGTGTCACGGAGCCTGTCTGGATCTCCACTGCTATGAGCAGCTGAAATTCTTGAAGAGATAGGACTCTGAGAATATCCTGAGAATATGCTATTTATCTTTCATACATATTTTTGGATGCAGCATATTTATTGATTCATCAACAACATACCTGCAGAAAAGAGGACTCCCCAGGCACTTTCTGCAGCTTGAGACCTGCAGATGCAATCCAAATGACCTTGTGACACTTAAAATAGTGCTTTTTATCTTATCCTCTGAGCAAGATATCATACTGCCACTGCTTCTGGAACAGCACACCTAAATTGTTTCTTGCATTATTTAGCAACTCAAAACTTTATTTATTTGTTTATGTAGCATCTTGAAATTTCACCAATGACCTGTTTTATTTGTGATACTCACTTTTTCATTGTTCAAATCTAAGCCTTTGGTCCTAGTTTTAAAGAATGTAATTTTAAATCACAAAGGTCATGTGCATCGTGTGCATTTGGGATCATCACAGCATCAGTTCTTGCATCAATGACTCACTTTAGTGATAAATGATGTAGTTCTGTTTAAAGTAAAGTACATGGTTAAGAAATGGGCTTTCTGATGGTCCACCCTAGCTACCCCCAGGACTGTTCAGATCCTGCTGGAATAGAGGAAGCATAAAAATCTTCCGTGATCATTTTCTGTATCAGAGAGCTGCTTATTCTTCAGTAGAAACTTGAATTACAGAAAAGCTTGCTTTGTGAAATCCTATTCTGTGGCTGTAAATAACTCAGTAATAGTAGTTATCAGATAATTCTTAGTGTAAAAACATGGTGTTAGGGTGAAGGAGGAAGAAATAATAATGATATGGATGATAAGAAAATCAGAATCCATGCAGCTTTGGGGCATTAAGTCCAGAAAAAATTGATTGCATACTTTAAAAATGTTTCTACTGTGAACACATTTGAAATGTATGAAATAGACACTTTTGAAATAGTTTTTTTATAGCTTTTTCATGTAGACTATAGACATTTACATGCTGAACGTTCATGAAACGTAGGCCATGATCCAGGACTCTCTCATATTGCATTATTTTTCACTTGAAAAAACATAAAGAAATTTATTGAGACTTCTGAATTTCGACCCTAAACTTGGGAGTTGATGACAGTGGTACCATTAATATGGAAAAATCAAAAATAAATTTCAGTTAATAGTGAAAAATAAGCTACAATTTTGAGAGTTTCTTTTTTCTTTTTTACTGTAAGCTAAAGTGAGAATTTTTCTATCAATCATGTCCATTAAGCTATTTAAAAGCAATTAAAAACATTGCGAAGAGCAGAGGGAAAAACATTCTTTTGTTATTAAGGACAGACATTTATTTTACCTAATTGAAGCTCGATTTAAATCTACTTCTGTCTTTGAATAAAAAATAAAGAACCAATTAGTCTCTTCCATTTACACTACATTACACTGTTAGTAGGGTGGTTTTTTTTTTTGCAAAGTGGACTAAATAAGGTTTATTGGTTCCATTAGGCATTAAATTTTCAATATTCAGTCAACTTACTTAAGTTCAGGAACTTTCCTACGTACCATTAATTTAGTGATGCTTCTTGGTTTGTATCGTGATTATTAAAAGAGAAATAATAAGGTTAAAAAATCAGCAACAAAGGATTGTTAATCCTTTCCAGTTATCCTTTGTTCTCTGGCTTGGAGGAATTTTCTTTTGGAGGAGTTTTCACATGCTAGATAGGAAAGAATCCTAAAAGATAAAAGCATGACAGTGGAGTCAGTGCAAACTAGTGATTCTCCCTGAATAAATGTTAAGCAGGTCATGAATAAATTAGTTATTTTCCCTCTTCACATCTGTAAGCATCTTACTAAAACTGACTTCACCATCCATAAGGAAGTCTGGAAAGGGACTGTAGCAGCATGAGGAAAAGTCTGACCTACTCTTAATGATCAGTAAATATGGCCTTTCTCTTGTAAAAGGGCACTTCACATAGCTAGGATATATGGTTCAGCCACTTAGTTGCTTAAGACTTGTTTCTTCAAAGATACTTTAGATGGCTAATTCCTGTCCAAACTAATGAGAATTCAGTGCCTCAGTAATTTTGCAGGTGATTGAAAGAGGCTATGAAACATTGAATCATAGATCATCGTCTCACTTCAATAGGCTATTGTACTTGAATAGCAAAACTTGAAAGATGTATTTATAACTGCCATTTATGGTCACAGAATGCAATAGATTTATTCCTAGAGATTCTAACAACAGAAGACATCATAGATTTGTAGGGTGTCTCCTTATGTCCCAAACAGAACATTTGAGCAGCAATCTGACGAGCTTTTATGTCTTCAGATAAAGCAAAAATCTTCTACCAAGATAAAGACTAAATGAAGGTCACCACTTACTGATTTCTTAATAGCTGGGATTGAGATGGGGAAAGAAAGTGATGTAAATGCATCATTCTGATCGCTCGCTAGCTTCATATTGCGCATTCCAGACCTCTTTAAATAAGAGACTACCTGAATTACTTCAGTGGTCTAGAATCTATCACTGAGAAATATACAAGCTCTCATAGAACTCATAAACATATTAAAGGAAAAAAAGATGCTGAGATGCTGAAAAAAAGATACTTTTTTTGTTTTGCAGTGCTATGCTTCTAAATTAACTGTTTAGACAAAGTCCTCATGCTAATGATTGATACTTTAAAGTACACAACACTGATTTTGAGTAAACTGGATTATCGTTTAGTTCCAGATTCTATGATTAAGAATATGCCCCAATGGAGGTTCATGGATTTGGGTATATTCAACGACCTGCTTGTTGGTATCCCATAGGAAATTGTCCTAGAGAGCAAAAAGCATCTTTTTTAATAATCAAGAGAGTTTCTCAGAACAGAATAGTCTGTCTCAATATGCAGAAGGTAGGGCAAGAGTGTCAGAAGGCTAGCATGGAAAAGGGTTGAACTGAAGTCAAACAGGGAAAACCCAGTATAAAGCAGGTTAAAATGCAAAGCAGATGAAACTGCAGACAGGCCAACCAGAGGAGAGTATGGTTTACACATGTTGAGGTGGAGTTAAGAAAAGAAAAGCTCAACTGACACTGAAACAAGCAAGAACAAGAGCAAGCTTTTGCTCCCTATAAAAGGAATGATAATCTGGACCCATTACTTTGTGGAGCAAGGAAACAAGTGACCAGTATCTTGTTTTATAATGCCCTTTTGCCTCAGTTTGCACTAGAAAGACTTGCCCTGTGCCACACAGGTCTGTCAGCATCTTAGCAGAGTCTGTGGGAGCTAGGCAACAGCTATGGGAAAGAGGTATTGAGCTAGGGAATCTTCAGTCACTGAGGCACAGCACGACTCTATGGCGTCAAAAAGGATGAATCCAAGAGTGCTGCAGCATATCTGTGCTTGTCCCATGATGTGATCTCCAATCTGTTCACCCAACACTCTACATGCAGTCTCAGTGGTGCTGAGCAGCAGGATATAGTCTGTTTTCTGGAGCCCAGACTGCAGAAAACAGTCATCTGTCTTTTTCATCTCATCTGCCCAGCAAGTTGGGCCCAACCTATCGTATTGCAGGGGATGAGGGCATCTCAAAAGCTAGTCTTCAGTATGGCCATCAGCTCCAGGTCCGTCTGAACAGCAGCCTGGCTCTCTGGCACACCAACAACTCCTCTCATTCTGGCATCATCTCATCAATTTATGCTACTAATCAGCACCATGCAAGCCCAGGAGCCCAACCAGCTTTCAACTCATGTTTTCTTCTATATCAGATCTCACAAATGTAATGACAATGAAACTGTGTTGTCACATGACAGTCAGGATCCACAGTACCTAGTGCTATCCCCTAAAACAAAGTGCCAGTCTCCTCACTGAAGAAGACAGAGCAGTAAAGCGAGATTTATCTGCTTGACGAATTGCTGGTGCCTGCTACATCCATGGTGACAGTCATCTTTATTTCCAGCACGTGATATGAAGTGGTTTCCATTTGAAATTACTACATCACCTTCTTAAGAATTGATGAGGTTGAGTAGCTTGCATTCACAGAACCTTGCCCTGTCCTTCCCATTTGTTATATATGATTTTCTTAACATTTTGCTTCATTTCTAGCAGTAAGCTAACTTCAGGAAACTGAATAGAATAAAAATAAGAATTTTTGAAGAGAATTAAATTAACTTTATTCCTTACAAAAGTCTTGAGTCTGATGCCAACAACTTGAGCTTTGCAGGCTATTAAATAGCACAACTTGGTATTTTTATGCATTTCACCAGTCTTCTCCCTGATGTATCTTCACTTAATTTTTATGCATGTTTAAAAATTAGAGAGGTTCTGTTGTTTTGAAGGTTAGCATTTGCTTCAGCACTTTCATTGAACATAACCACTGTTTGCTAAGTAGCCTCATTCTTTCTTCATCAGTTGATCCTTTTACATTCTGAATCAGAGTTTTACCATCTACTGTAATTTTTTTCTAGAGCACCTGGTAGCATAATGGCAGCATTGTAAGTACAAAGGAGCTATCATAGTGTTCTGTTCACAACTTGAGGTTAAGGAGATGGAGATATTAATCAAAGCTGATGAATCAAATTTCTGCTTCTATCACAGACCTGCAAGAGTTTCTAATTTCATCACTGGATTTAGAGCGGATCTTTCAATATGGATCTTACTAACCTTCTTGAAGTGTTTTAAAGAAATTCCATGCTTTACTGATGGATGTTTAAGATTGACTTTGGTTGAAAAAAGAAAAGCTGTTGTGATTCATTTTCTTTTTCTTTTTTTCTTTAACTTCACTTTTTGATTGATATAAGATAAAAAAGATAAATTGTAGCATATATATTTTATATTTAATCAATATTAAGTAAAAACATAGTGATTATTTAATATATATTTTCTTGTCTATTCATATGAATGTATATTCCAAAATGTTGTTTGCCACCTACTAGGAGAAAATATAAACCACAGACTCACTGCTGCCAAGATATTTTCATTTCTGTGTTGCTACACAAGATTTTGTTGAGTACTAATGGTATTAAACTAAATAAATTACTGATTTGCTTGTGTGTGATTCATGATGACTTCTTGTAATCAAGTCTGAAGTGCTGTCTGTGTAAAGGAATCAAGATTGACCAAAGCAGCAAAACTACAGGCATCTTTCTTTGGTTTAGACAGCATATTTTTGAAATGTTGTCAGCATACCAACATGTGTAATCAACTTATCTTTGATTGTTATTACGTTATAAATATCTGAAGGGTGATTGTAGAGAGGAAGGGGCCATGTGAGGAAAAGCTTCTTTAATGTGAGGGTGCCAGAGCCCTGGAACAGGCTGCCTAGGGAGGCTGTGGAGTCTCCTTCTCAGGAGGTCTTCAAAACCCGCCTGGATGTGACTGGATGCCTCGTGCTCTGGGTGTCCCTGCTGGAGCTGGGAAGATGGACTGGATGAGCTTTAGAGGACCCTTCCAACCTCAACCACTCTGTGATTCTCTTTTTCTGTGATTATGGCAGAATGGCAGGATTTGCTCACCAAAAGCAGTAGCTGAGAGTTTTTATTAATTTGGTAATGTGATGTTTAACAGATAACTCCTATCACCAAAAATGATGGTAGGTGAAGACAAATATATTAGTAGTAATTAACAGAAATTAATATCAGATCGTGTAATAATCAGAGAATAATGGTGGTAATTTTAGGTCAAAATTCAGGAACTGAAGACCCATCTAAAGTTAGAAGGATCCCAATTGTTTATCATCTCTCTTGCTGAAGTTGTTTGATATTTTCTTTCTGCAATTGTGTATATCACCAAGGAATTACAGGTGGTCAAGATTCCATCTTAGTGTCTTATGAGCTTAATTTCTAATATATATATTATAGACAGAGATAGATATAGATAGAGATCTTAGGAAGAAATATGAACCCTTTCTTTCAATGAAAATGAAATCATTTTTAAAAGCAACTGAAAACCCAAGAGGTAAGAATATAGCAAAAATAAAAACAGTGTTGACTTGTTTAAAATAGATATATTTGGTATAATGTTTTGATTAAACTTATGTTATAATGGTTGTAGCCATGCTTATTAAACTATAATTCTCTGTTGCATCTCTCAGTGATATCTGTAAAATGAGAATATAGTACCAGGGTCCTGGTTCGTTTATATAAGCCAGTATAGTTCCTATTTGAGCATACAAACATGCTGAAATATAACAAAAACTGAATAAAATAAAAAGGAAAATATTTGAAAGTCCAATTATTTTATACATTCATTGACATTATATATGTTCAAGAACACTATAATTTACAAAAGAAAAAAATAACAAAGAATTATTTTTTTATATACCATGCAAGATGTTAGCGAAGCCTGTTAGAACCAGAAGGGAGTAACAGTTGTAATAAAGAAGAGGTGAAGATCTGGTAGAGAAAATAAATAATTAAATAACTTGGCTGATACGACATTAGCAATGACCCAAGTATGAGTTTTGTTATCAAACAATATAGATAAGAGCAACAAATTCTCAGGACTAGATGATATTTATCCAAGAAATCAGAGGAAAATGAAAAATGGGACTGATTTTCCAAAAAGACTAAGTGCCTTTCTCTTAAAAAGATACACTGCCTCGTTTGACCCTCCTATAAAAATCTGGAAAAGCTTCTTAGCTTTTATAATAACGCCACCAGTTATTCTTAGAGAGTTCTTTGTTTTCTTTCATATAGTTCTTGCTCTGTTTCTCTAAAGACAACAAGTAATATATCATGACAGAAACAAGTAATGGCACCCATTTTCTACTGGGAAAAGAAATAGAGATATTTTAATACCCAATGATAGATCAGTTGGAAATGTGTGGAATAAAGATTTCTCATGGAGAGAGTTCACTCAATGAAAAGTGTGAGTTACCTCATCTGGGGAGGTTGAGTCATCTTTTCCTTAGAAGTGATATATATCTTCATGCATTTACATTTGCAAGGCAACCTGGGAACAGAAAGCTCATCTGATGCAAAAGGAAAAGAAAAATAGTCAATACTAAGAGAAATGAACTCTATAAATGTGATCCTTAGTGAAACATTATTTCACACAGTTTGGATGGCTTAACAGAATCAGGAAGGATTTGTATTAGCGTTTTCCTATTAAATGTGAAATGTTATTTGTACAAGTCATTAAAATAATGCAGTCTAGGTAAAAATTGGTGTGATTATTTATTTATTTTCTTGAGATTTGTATGAATACCAGGCTAGATGGTACTCAGTTTGAAAAAGCATATTTTCTATCATTATATATGAAGAGAATACTAAGGTAAATTGCCTACTCACACTAGAATAAAGTATATCTTCTGAACCCTTGAGATCTCATACAGGATATTATAGCATAGCTCTGTATAGAGAGGATTCCTGTCCTTTTATAGCCTCTCGTGTCAAATCAACCTCCATTGTGCATTATTCATAGTATATTTCAAATAGAAGTGAGAGAATAAAAGCACTCTTGATCTTACAGATCATTTATGAAAACCACCACAGCCTCATTTAACTCTGCTGCTTCCAAAAGTGGGCTTAATTATTTGTTTATGTATTTATTTGTTTCCTTTCTCTTCTGCTCAAATGACTTTGGATTTCTTCTCTTAAAAAATAATTTTCCGGTTTTGTTTTCTGATATGAGTTGAATTTCTTTCCTTCAGACTTCTTTGGAGAATTCACTTTTAGAAATATATTTCATAATTCCTAACAGTAATGGCACTGAAAAAGGGAAATAGTTGCTCTCTTCCTGCCACAGTTGAAAAACACTCACATTAAAAAAATACTCAGATTAAAAAAAAAATAAAAAATACTTTTCCTTTAAGTAATATTAATATCATTGTGAAGAGTTCATTTAGCTGTAATAAAGACACCCGGTTTTTTTTATGAAAGCATTTTAAATAAATGCTTATACAGATTATGGAGGGGGAAAAAAATAAATACATCCAAAACAAATTTCTGGCTTTTTCATACTTAGTTTGTATTTCTGAGTAGAGGAATATATACATTGAACAAATAACCATAGTTTTGACAAGTAAGTGGATCAAAATTAGGCATCATATAGTGACTTCTTGATGCAGAATAAAAATACAAATCTATGTTTTCTAGTCATCACCTTAAAATTAGAAGTAGGCTGAAAGGAAAGAATCATAGATAAAATTCAAACAGGCTTGTGCACTCTAAACCATATCTTCATAAAAATTAATCAGTTAAATTCTTAATTTCATGACTTTGATTTTTGGCACAAACTTCGATTTTCAAGAATACTAATAATAATATAGCAATTTTTTTTTGAGAAAACACCCATGCAAGTGCTCTCTCCTCATGCACACACACAAATGTAAACCTATAAATTTGTTTCTTAGAATGACTGTTCGGACTAGCTTTTAGTTCTTTTTAGTGCAACTCATGAAAGATGAGACATACTGAGCCTTCCTCCTGCAGAAATTTTCGTAAGAAAAATGCATTTAGCAGCATTCTCCAGAGTGACCATGCCAACTTTTTTTTTGTTTGTTTTCAAATGGAAAAAAATTAACCATAAAAGGTGAAGGAAGAGTGAATGGATTGCAGATTGTATATCTTGAAAAGTGGATACAAAAATGTGTTATGAGTTTGTACTTGTAGTGGTTATGAAATATCTTGATTTAAAAAACTGTGAAAAGACTAGTTTTTAAACAATACAACAATTTCTAGAAGCTACATAGTACTTTCTTGTGTTTCATATGCCTACCACTGAATTTATAGTTTAAAATTAATCTGGGACGTTATAGGAACAATTGCCTCGACTATCACAGTTTGCCTATGTGACATTCTTATTGGCTTATTCTTATTTCCTGACCATATCTCATTAGCAGTCCAAATCTATTTGAAGATGTTACATCATAAACTCTTTTTACTAGCAGCTCTTACTAAGCTTCAAAATATACACTGTGGTAGACAGATTCCCTGTGGATGTATAAATCCAAATAGTTCTCCTCGTTACTACCTTTGCATTTTAAGGGTTAATTATTCCTAAATTAAGCCTTCTGGATCATGCTAAGACCTATATCTGTTACATAGTCTTTCTTCTTGGCTTTTTTTATCAAGTACTACATACTGCAATACTCTGACAGGAAGAAGATGAAAGAACGAATACTTTACTTCCTTCTGAACCTTGTTCAGAAAAGCATCCTCTGATCTCAGTATCACTTATGCTGAGTAAAAGTCTAATTTGATGAAAGTCAAGTTCCTTACCAAAATTTGATTCTTCATGGAGAAAAGACATATATGGAAATTGTATTGTGTACTTCTTTATTGTCCCTTCATATGCTACTGTCTAGCTGGTCATCACTAGAAACTATCCCTGGTCCTGTAACCTAGTGAGAAGGTTTTAGGATTGGCATTTAATTAACAGATTTCTGGATGTGCCCTTCACAGTACATTTCAACATGCTGTTTCCTACACAGAAAATTAGCTGAATTAAGAAAGTAGCGCATAATTCACAGACCCACCTTATTGTATTCATAACAATGAGTCTTAGGCTGTATATTTCAAAAGTTTTATCTGCCAAGTAAAGCTGTTTCAAAATAAATGATCAGAGTATGTCTCCTTGAGGCAAGAAGTCAAGTCACTGCTGCCTGAAAAGAAGAGGTTAAAGCATTTTTCTTTTTTGATGTTATTCTTGCTGTTACATGCTAAAATCATGACATTTTGTTGTTTGGTGTAAAAGAAGCAGAAACAGGTCGAGGATCTGTTAACATTCATTGCATAAGCAGGCACCAGCACTTTAATTTTTCAATTACTTTTGGAAAACAGAAACTGCAGTTACAATTTGTATGTCAGCATGACGTACCTTGAGATCTGCCAAACAGATGCAGCTTGATAGAAGTATTAGCTGAATTTTCTATTTTTTTCCAAAGTTCTGAAGTTCACTGTGGCATCTAAATCTTTTTCACTCGGAGCGTAACCATAGCACCTTTTGTGGGATCATTGGAAGAGAAGGCAGGTTTCTTTATGTTTATGTAAGAGACCTGCCCAGTCTGTTTCAAGAATGAGATTTCTTTAAAACAAGATTTTTTTTCTGATTTGCTAGAAGTGTCATCTGCCTTTTGTGTGCAGTTGCTCTATATTTTCTAGAATTATTGGTTTATTAATTAAGGTCAGTCCTTTTATTTCAATGTTGTCTCAACTAACTTTACATTTTTCTCTTTACATTGACAACAAATGTCCTGAACTTAAGCACTTGCTTTAGAAAGAAAAGTAAATACGTTATCTAATTTGAAATGTAAAAGCTATGCTATGCTAGCCTTTCACTATCCTTATGTAAAGATGTATCAGCTGGGGCATGAAAAGGAGTGTCAGAACAGTTCAGTGGGCAATTGTTTAAAGTTGAGGTTTACATAATAAAAACTTCAACTCTTGTTCTTATCTTGAAGATACTTATCTTGAAAGCTTTTCAATGCACAGGCAATTTGGAAATGACTCCCTCAAACACAAGGACAACTTTAATAACAATCAACTGTGAATGAAACAGGCACACAAGCAGAAGAAATGCCACAATCCATCAGCTTTTCCTTTTTTCTTCAATTTCCTTTCCATTGCTTTCTGTCATCTAAATATGTGTTAAGACATTGTGTGTGAGGTCTGCAGTTTATCAGTTATAGACAAATTGGTAGATCTGGTTCACATCTTACCTGTCTTATAGTGCAAACTCTCAGTGTTATAATTAGGCTTTCATTTTGAAAACTGGGAATACCGTTTTCTTGAGGTACAATTAGGGTAAAATAAATAGGTGAATATGTGAAAGATGCCCTAGTATTCTATGTGATTTCTGTACTGAATATGCTCACTCCATATCAAAAACCCAACCTTTCTAGATATGATGACAAACTCAGTTTGATATCTAAATATGATGCTGGGGCTTGATTCATGTCACTCGTCAGTTACATCAATGGAAGACACTACTTTTTCACCCTTGTTGTAAAGCTAAAGAGAGATCAGAAGCAGATTAACTTCAGTGTTTTGAACATCTGTGACAGGAAGACAGTATGTTAAGCCAGAAATAGGAGTTCTACTAGCAGTGATGATTCACAGGTATAGTCTGCTTGTTAGATTCTTATAAAGACAAAGGCTGCAGAATTGTGTTTCAAATACAGGAAAATCCTTAGAAGGGGTTAGACTAGAGTTTAACAAAATAATGAAATAAAAATGTGACTTAATTAATCAGTAAATAAACTGAAAATTTCTATTCAAAGATCAGTATTCAAATGTACAATATTTTGAACTGTTTTCAGTGAATGTAATTCAATTTCCTAATGAAAAGTCAAAAGCAAACTTTCCACAAACATCTATGCTGCATAAAAAAAAAAACACACTGATGTTTTCTGAAATTAATGCATACTATATGATTCAACTGCATATCAATTTTCAAGATTTACCTAAAGGTCTAAGAATCTAAGTTCTTCTGCCAGAGATGCTGGTGGTTATTACTCGTATTCAAGGATTGTGATTGCCTCAGGTTTTTGGAACCTGGGAGATTCCAATTGTTTCCATTTCAACTAATGAAAGCCTATTAGGGGCAGTAAATATAATAACACTTATTTTTTTTACAAGTGTCAAGGCCTTTAGTACTTCTCAGTTTCAGGAAAGTCTGCAGATGCTTTTCTGTGAATTCTTGTTGCAAATCTGCTGCCAGATCAGACACTATTTTTATTTTTCTATAGTAATATGATATATATAAAGTAATTACTATGTGTATAATAAAATCAATATGTATTAATATGTAATGAAATATACATTATTTATGTATTTACTTATGCATATGTAAAAATATCATGTCAAATCTAAGCAAGGTCAGTTCATCCAATTATATAGTTCTAGTAACTTTGCAGCAGGGAGGAAGGAATATAAGAAAGAAGAAATACTTACTAATTATTTGAAAAACATGTTATTATCCCTATAAATATTCAAAGAAACAGGAGAAAAGATGATTTTATAGTTCAGAAAAGTCCATATGAACTATGAAATAAAACAAAATATGAAAATTATTTCAGAATTGAGGGATTTCATTTTTTTATTATGAAATATATGTATATCTACATACATATAGTTCTTCACACCAAAATCCTCTTTTTCAGTGTATCCAGAAAGGCCATCCTTAAGAAGAGTAACTTGAAAAATAAAAATTAAATTAATATCCTTTAATGGTTTTCTAGGTCTTGGGAGACCTTGAAGATCTTGGTTGTAATCTAAGATATATTTAAGGAATCAGGATGTCTGAAAGATGCTGAGATAAATTGTTATCATGTCAATTTATTTCCTAGTAATTGTTGAACTACTATGGCTTCTTTTCGTTTCAATTTAATTTAATTGTAGAAACAGCTCCAGCAGATATGCAATTGAACATTACATTTCATATCTTATATCTTATTAATTTCAGCTAGCAAAATATTTATAATTTTAAAATATTTCCTTCCTTATCTATTCTTGCCACTTTCCCTGGAGGAATAAGCTCTATACAATATTTTTAATAATGAAGAAAACCAATATAGAAATAGCCCAAGGAATATTTAGTAACAGATTGTCTCTATGTATTTGGACTGAGATGAACTGTGAGTAGGATGGCACATGGCACTTGGCTGACATGGCAAACATTACAACAAGATGCTTTAGGAAATGTATAAACTTGCAAGCTTCTTGGAAAGTAATAATACCCTTCAGTGCTGTCACTGTCCTTCAAATAGTTATATTATTTCTGTGTAATAGGTATGACAGACAAACAACAAAATGGGACAGGTTTTGATCTTTTTTTAATTGGGCTGATGTTTTCTATGACAATCTGAAAAATCAATAAATCTGCAAATCAATTTTGGAAAGCAATAATCTATGTTACTACGAACAAGATGCTTTAGAAAACAAAATAATAGAATCACAGAATGGTTGAGGTTAGAAGGGACCTCCAGAGATCATCTAGTCTTATCTTCCTGCTCAAGCATGGACACCCAGAGCATGTGGCACAGAGCGGCATCCAGGCGGGTTTTGAAGACCTCCAGAGAAGGAGACTCCACAGCCTCCCTGGGCAGCCTGTTCCACTGCTCTGTCACCCTCACAGTAAAGAAGTTCCCCCTCACCTGCAGGTGGAACGTCCTGTGCTTAAGCTTACACCCATTTCCCCTTATCTTGTCACTGGCCACCACTGAGAAGAACTTGGCCTCTTGCTCCCTACATTCCCCCTCAGGTACTTAGACATACTAATCATATCCCCTCTCAGCCTTCTCTTCTCCAGAGAAAACAGGCCCAACTCAGTCTGTGCTCATACAAGAGATCTTCCATTCCCTCAAGTATCTTTGTTGCTGTCTGCTAGACCCTCTCTAGAAGGTCCATGACCCTCTTGGGAGCCCAGAACTGCCTTCAGTGCTCCAGGTGTGGCCTCACCAGAGCTGGCGAGAGAGGAAAGATACCCTCCCTTGACCTGCTGGCCACATCCTTCTAATGCAGTCAGGAGCCCATTGGCCTTCTTGGCACAAAGGGCACACTGGTGACTCATAGTTAACTTGGTGTCATCCAAGACTCCCTGGTCCCTGTCTGCGGAGCTGCTTACCAGCAGGTCAACCCCTATCTGTCCTGGTGCCTGGGGTTATTCCTTCCCAGATGCAGGATCCTGCACTTGTCCTTATTGAACTTCATGAGGTTCCTCTCTGTCCAAAACAAGCTTGATAACCTGCTTTTGGAAGATCACTGACTTTCTCCTTGCACCTATGAAACTCCTCACTCTTGTTTTGAAATGACTCCTTTTCTGAGCATAGAGAACCATTTCACTTCCCAAAAATTATTTTCCAGGAAAATTTGAGTTGTTCATTTAAACTCCTAGTTTTATGCTGACTTGAGAGTCTTTTAAAAGTATATAATCTGTCCAGGATAGGGGTTCACTACCCCCCCTAGAAAAAAAAAAAAGATTATATTATGTAGACTAACTTTACAGATAAGTTACAAAAAAAAGCTAACTAGACTAAAATATGATGAGTAAAAATTATTTCATTAAAATATAAGTCAAATAAAGACACATGCAAACAGCGTGTGTAGCATCTATACAGCATTTTGCAAGAGGTATCTACAAAAGTTTTTAATTAAGAATTACTGAGGAAAAATACTTTTAGGCTCAGGGAAGGATATTGCATCTTTCCACACTATTCAACAAGCTACAAATTAGCTAAGTCAAGTTTTGCCTTCTATTCTCATGGTGATGCTTTTTAAGGCAAAAGAAGGCAAAATGGAAACTAACAAATGAAATTACTTCCTCAAGATCATACAGACTATGAGAGCTATGATATGAGTCTCTCTCTTTTTACTCACAATATTATGACCTAGAGATGATTTTTTTTTGGTTAAGTATATTATGTATGTTAGTTTTGTAGCTAATGTAGAGTCAGTGAAAACTTTGGAGTGTCGATAATTTTCTACCACCATGGATTTTCATTGGGAATAGAAAAGAGCTGCTCTTCCTGCCATTACATCTCAGATTTTTTTTATGATTAGTTGTAAGAAATGAGAAAAGTGAATTAGAACATTACAGCCAATTCCAACTAAATGAAATTACATGTTTTACTAAATTGTTATGATTGAGAATGCATTGTAGACTTTTCACTACCATATCCTAAGAAATACTGAGCTTTTTCCTGCATTGAATATGCACAGGAAGGCATCGCTGAACTCAGGTAACTTCACTGGACTGATGTGACCAGGGCAGAAAATGGAATTGCAACTTTGTCTTATTGCAGTTTTTCTCATTGTCAAGGAAAAGGTGAATAGAAGTAGTCCACACTGACTCACCAAGCAGAAGTTACATTTAACCAGCTTAATAGTCTTCTATGATGAGGTATCTGGATAGATGGATGAAGAAAGAACAGTTGATGTTGTCTGCCTTGACTTCAGCAAGGTTTTCAACACTATCTTCCATAACATCTTCATAGGGAAGCCCAGAAAGTGTGTATTAGATCAGTGCACAGTGGGTGAATTGAGAACTGACTGAATGGCAAAGCTTGGAAGGTTGTGATAAATGTTGTTGAATTTAACTCACCTGCAGGAAAGCAGCTCTTTGGGGAGGGATTTGGGAGTTCTGGTTGACAGTAAGTTTACTGTGAGCCAGCAATCTGCTCTTGTGACCAAAAAGGCCAATGGGATCCTGACCCACTCTGATGAGGCCCCACCTGGAATAGTGTGTGTAGTTCTGGGCTCTCCAGTACAAGAGGGATGTGGAACTTCTAGAAAGGGCCCAAGATAGAGCAACAAAGATAACTGAGGGATTTGGGCATTTGTCTTATGAAAAAAGACTAAGACTAAAGACTAGCCTTTTTAATCCCGAGGAGTTAGAGAGGGGAATCTACACGAAAATACTTGAAGGGATAATGTGAAGAGAATGGGACTAAACTCTTCTCCATGGTAGCCAGTGACAGGACAAGAGGGAATGGATACAAACTGAAAAACAGAAGCACAGCAAGTTTCATCTCCATAGGAGGAAAAACTTTGCTTTGAGGATGACAGAGCCTTGGAACAAGCTGCCTAGAGAGGTTGTACAGTCTCCTTATCTGAAGATCTACAAAACCTGCCTGGCTGACACTCTGTGCCATGTGCTCGGGGTATCTCTCTTTGAGCAGGCTAGATAATCTCTGTAGGTCCATTCCTAAAACATTCTGAGTCTTCGCTAATTCCAGGCCATCAGTGCATTACACAGTAGGGTTCTGAAGAAAGTAAAATAATGTCTTGATACATCATTATTTGAATCATTGAAAGAGAAAAATAAAAAGTAACTTTTTCCTCTGCTAAAATGTTTCATTATTCTGTGGCCCAGTGACTTGCCCTTATTAACTAGGGATTATCTCACAAAATTTTATAGTGTGTTCAACATAAAAAAAAAGATAGACACTAACAGCTTAATCCTAAATCAGTGGATTCCTTCTGCTTTCAAAGGACTGTGGTCCTGGATGTTATTTTAGTTGAAATGGCACTTAGACAGAAAAAAAACTATGCAGATGCAAAATAACATTTTTATTAGTCAATTAAAGCATATGCAAGCTTTCTGCTTTAAATTCTTTAACTTTGATTTAGCTTCAGTTTCAATTTTTATGAAAGAATAATCTAATATCCTCAGATGACACTGTTCATCACTATATTTCTAATATATCCACAAAATCTCTAAAAGTCATGTTCTCAGCAAAGAACTTTGCAGGGAAAACATCAATTTTGTCCAACTGTGAACTTCAACTATGAAAGCATTCTTGGAAACAAATGCAATCCTTACACAATTTGTAATATACGAAGCAGGAGCATTTATCATTTTAAGCATAGCAGCAGGAGTAAAATGACTGTGATCATTTACTGCTATTAGAAAATAAGAATGCCCTTCCACAAATCAAGGAAGACAAAAGTTTACCTTCCTCAATATCCATATCAGCCACTACCAGATAATCCTTTGCCACAAGTGAATAAATAGGTGAACCAAGCTAATGCTTAACCTGTGTGTTTCACCACTTGCACCTGTGAAGCTTTGCCGGATTTAATGGTCATACTATCAGTGAAGACATTGTTTTGAATAGAATTCTGTATGGGTACATAGCTCTTTCCCTCCTGGAACTTCTTTTCCCAAGGATGTAATAGAAGTAAATGGCTGTTTCACAGATTTATATTTTTTTCCATAAGCATTTCAAAAATTTTCAAAAAAATGAAATGATAATTTGAAAATGTAAATGAACAGTGATAAAACATATCATATAGAATTATGTTGCTTATCAAATACACATTCTGAATAAGGTTTACATGTTCAATACACAGCCATACAAACCAAACAGTGTCTGAGTGAGCCTGGAAAATATATAATGCAGGAAAATATATAATTCAGGACTATTTAAGTCCTGAACAGTACTGTAGATGGTAGAGGTTATTTTATTCAATATCCTGACCTGATTTCTTTCTTTGAGGTTGTTTTATTTCAATGTTTCCAGAATATCTTTCATGAGATCATGAGATACTCTTCAGACAAGTCAGGCATGCTATGCAATTTTAATTGAACTGACATGAATTATATTTCCTTTAGGTTATATTGTTCATTTAGGCTGATTGGTTCTGAAAGTAATTTTTAATTCTGATTCTGATAGTTTTGTTGAAGGTCACAGTGTATTTGCATTGATGTCTTCTTTACCACAATTTTTCAGATTTTTTTTAACTTTAGTTTGGTTCACATTTTTAACTATACCTAGATTATCAATGGCCTGCACTGAAAAATGTCTAGTGATTTTGTTAAAGTTTATGTCTTTAGATATAGTAGCTATTATTTCTTTATTGAAGCCACATGTCTGTAATTTCTCAGCTGCTTCCTATAAGTTCATTTAGGCTGTTGACATTTGAACCCAAGTACCTAGGAATATTTGACCATGTTTTAGATAACAGTTTCCTCACTATGTGACAAGATTAGTAATGCCATAAACAGCTAAGTGATATTTATAAATGAGAGTAAATTCCTTGGAATGTGGGATGTAACAGGAAAGAAAAAAAAAAAGAATTGATTTTTGAGAGGGAACAGAAGATTCTAATAAGCTGAATAGTTAATTATGAGACCAAGTTTCTTGTTTTATGTTCTCCTATTAGTTCCCATGAGGACCTTTCTCACTTAATTGTTCTGCTTGCCTTTCCTCTATTAGGCATGCAAATTTTCCTCATTTTCTACATGCAAGATGCCAGAGGAGATTGTGTTTCATTTTTACATATACTTTTGTTCTGTTTTTGAGCAATAGATGCAAACCAATCCAGATTTTTCTCTACTATTGTGCTATTTAAATTGATTCTGGTTCAGCCATTGATGTGCACTGGGGCACATTTAGAGTAATCTTTCAGCTGCTTAATCTTTAACAGTTGAAAATGAAAGCCACATATATCCCATTTGGGTATACTCCATTCAGACATAGAAATTTATCTACAGTGTGCAATAATCCCTCTTTTTGAAAGGAGCTGCAGGATTGACTCAGAGCTTAAGAACTACTATTACACTGTTAATGAATTTGACACACAGTTCCACAAATGCTGAATAGACTATGGATAAACTAAAGATAGCCTTTTAAATATCTAATTGAACTCACATTTATTTCATTATATACAAATTAGGTTAGATTTTTTTCTTCTAGTCTACAACCATTTCAGTATACTGGTTTTTAGTGTATCTGTTTTATCTGTTATCTTCAATTTGTGCATCACCAGGCTAATCCTAAGTGTATTATGGGCTTCTGGAATCCTCTGTGCTGTTCTCAAGGAAAAACAATGACATCATACCTGATAAAATTTGTTTAGTCTTCATTTAGAAACAAATTATGGCATGTATAGTTAGTGTCATTAGTAACCAAAAATTAGCAAAGCTTAGTCGGACTTCTCAAAAATCTTGGCTTATTTGAGGGGAGCACATTTAGACCACAAGTTAGGACTGTCTTGTTGGAAACATTGTTCCCAAAGCATCATTAGATCGCAAGTTCCCCTTACAATTCCTGTCTCTTTCAGATGTTGCCTTCCCTTTTTTTTTTCTGTTGAACAGAAATAATTCAAGAATTGACCCATGGAAAAGTAAAAGAACACAAATCAGTTGGTAACCTCAATAGTATCATAAAGTCAATGCATTGTCAAATGTGTTATACTGGCATCTCAGAAGCTAACATAATGAATCAGTCCTCCATGGGGGAGAAAATTGTGTTTGATTCTTTTCTTATAAATGCTAAGGACCTCTCTGTTTTTTCTGCTTTTCCATTTTTCACCACTAATACTTTTAAAAGTGAATGAGATATGTACCTCAAATGTGTATGGTGCCATTAGTTTATTTCAGAAACTCTTGCGGTGACCACATGACCAACAAAAATGTCAACAAGGTTTTTTCATGATGATTATAGCTAGTCTTTTGTACTTACTACACTGTTCCTATTGCTTCTTTTTTGTTTGCTTCACATGGAAGATATGCAGTAAATCATTAGATGAGAAATTTCAAATAATTTGATTTTTAAAAAATATCACTAGATTTCATGAATGATCTTTTACAGAAGGTGTAAAAGAGAAAAAAATATTCTTCTACTGCTCAGGAAAATTTTTCTTCACATATTTACATTTTCTGAGATAGGAAATCAATATTTAAAATCTACAATGCCATCAACTGTTAGAATGTCACATATCATCAGTGTCCCAAGAACTCAATTTCTGCATCTTTTAGATTTTCCTAAAGTAAATGGACCCAGGAGGGGTCCATTTATGAAGACTAAGATGACAGTAATTTTGTACAGGAAATATAGAAAGCTTATTTGTTAGGGAAATCTAGAGAATTGTAATTCTGAAGATAAAACACAGACATATAGGTACAAAGTAAATTTTTATACTGGGGTTCTCATTCCTGAGAACTGAAGAGCAAGCTGCAAGAGAAAACAACAACAAATGTTCTTAGAGTGAAATCAGTCTTTCATGAAAATGTCAGTGTATTCATCATGAAAGTCTTTCATTTCAAGGCCCCTTTTGTGGTTCTTCCACAAATGTGAGTATCACTGTTTTGTAGGAAACTCTTTTGTCCCTGATTGAGCTTTATATTAATTTAATTAATTTGTATAATTTAATAATTAAACATCTACAAATAGAAATTGTTAAAGATTCTTAAACACACTAATAACTTGCTTCTTTAGTCCAGTACCCTAAAAATAATTTCTTAAAAGCTGTGTTCTGAACTACCACATTCCCATCAGATGATTCTTATTTCATAAAATGATATTTCTTGACAAGAAAATATTGGGTCAAAAAATGCATGATACACTCTAGCATCTATGCCTAAATTTGTAGTGGTGAATCTAGAATCTAGATCACTCTACTGTGATGTCAGGAGAGAGTAACATTAGCCATAATGTCCATTAATGTGCGTTGGCCTAAAAATGTGCTGGCAACATTTGAGAAAAAAAAAAAAAAAAACACAACTGAAAAAAAGTAACTGCAAACATCTTTGCTTTCCCTCCTAATCCCATTAAACTCATCTTCAAGCTCTAGATTATAATAAGCTACTTTCTTCTTGCAGTTTAAATGCTGGAGGGAAGGATTCACCTCTAAACATGTAGTTTTAGGGAAAATAAGTTTACTGGTACTTCTACCAAAATAGTGCAATGTTAGTTACATTTTGCCATCTGCAATTGGATTACTGCTCTCCACATTAGTGAAATGTAATTTGCAAATGAACTGCTTGTTTCTCTAAAAATGTATCTCCAGTCCTCTAGCTGTCAAGACTGCTGCAAATGGCCCCTTTTTTAATCAGGGGTGTGAAAATCTAGCCTTTTCAAATTAAATTGGTTTTCTGAGTTTGTCACTGGGTTTGGCTCTTTGAAAAAGATCAGAAAAAGCAGAAAAGGCTCCTGTTTCTGGTTTTTCTCAAAGCCCTGGTGAAACAGAATGTATGCTACTCTAGATCTTCTATCTCTTTGTATGGCAGTGTAAAAAGGTGCTTGGCAATCAGATATCCTTGTAGGATATTTTGCAGTTACACACACTTAACTGTCATGGTATGATAGAATTAAAGGCTAGGAACAATTGTTTCATGATGAAAAAGAAATCAAATATGAAAATTGTTCTGTAATGATATCATGATGCAGAGCCCAGTGATCAAAAATCTTGAAGAGATTTAAATTACTTTTTTTTTTTTTACATAGGAAACTTCTGCTAATATTGCTCCTACAGGGGTTTCTGAACCTCACTTATGACAACTTTACTTTCATTCTCTCCACAAAATGTTCTTTTTACAGGCCCTGATGTGCTATGGTGTTGATTTTGCAGCTTATAAAAGAGAAGGGATTGATTTCTTTTTTTTCTCATGTTCTGAACACATTTGTGCTGCTGATAATAAAGCTGAGCTGGCTTGTGAACTTCCAATCACATTTATCTGTAATAATGTGCTGACTTAGGAAGAAAAATGAAAAACGAGGAGTGCTGAACTATCATTTGTGCTCTGTAAATACTTCCAGAATGTATACTTCAGGACAATAAATTAATATTCAGATCATGTTAGCCATATTGTTTCTTTAATTCATATAATCATGTGCTTGTAAACACTGTTAACAAAATGTTTGAATGAAAACTCTGCTGTTTTTTACCATAATTCACAACACTAGGTTGCTCATGCAAATTTGTAGGGAGTTCTTCTGAACTTGATGATTCTTTTTTAATGCTGTCGCTTATTCACAACGTATGTAAATAGATAGGAATTTCAACTGAAGTCTGTGATCTGATTTGTAATGTTTGGAAGGTGGATGTTTTGAAAACCTAGAAGTCTGAGATTACTTACAAATTATTTCCAGTAAGACTTTCTCAATAAGGAGAATTGAGAGAATTCTTTCTCAATGGAAATTTTCCTAGGAAAACTAAACCTTACTTAGGTACTACAGAATGCTTGGCTGGGTTACATGAAAGGAAAGGGCTTGTTAAGAGTGCCAGAAGGGACAGCTACAAACAATGATATGTTCATGTATTGTTTTCTTCTACACCACCT
The DNA here is from genome assembly GCA_032353885.1 of Nothura maculosa. Taxonomy (NCBI): domain Eukaryota; kingdom Metazoa; phylum Chordata; class Aves; order Tinamiformes; family Tinamidae; genus Nothura; species Nothura maculosa. The sequence continues at coordinate 87,119 of JAUBOD010000377.1, forward strand.
GTCTCTAGCAGCTTGACCTTTATTTTGTGCTTTTTCTGCAGCTGCCAATGAAAGAAGACGGTTGCCTTTCTTATTACTTTGCTTCTTGCTTAGCCAATCACACCCTGTTGATAAAGGCAGCACACTGAATATATTTTTACTTTCATGATATACTTGAACTCTGCTAGCTAAGGATTTGGCAAAATCAATCCCCAGTTCAACTTTTGAGTATCTACTGTCGTTTTGCCATCTGTATGATTTACTTAATTTTAACACGTACACACATACATGTGCAAGGTTGTCAGTTCTTCTGTTTTACTCTTTGCCCTAGTAAGTGAACGGATAGTTAAACGGACACTTGTATAAAGATTGTAATGTGTAGAGGAAATAATAGTTTAAAGATATAGAAGAAGAAAGAGCACACAAAACTGCTCTTGAGGGAAGTAATTTATTTTTGCACCTGCTTTTGTGGTTGACATTTTACTTAGGTTATTTCCATGGAATCTTGGTAATTTAGAGCAAGAAAACAACACACATATTTAAGTCAAGTCAGGCAATGAGATCTGCATTTACAGCTGCTTTGCCTGGGAGACACTGGTAATGTGAGGCTTGCAAATCTTCAGGCTTCACTCACAAATTCACTAATAAATGAAAAATCATGTAATGTCAGTTATGGAAATATCAAAAAAATGTATTTTGATATGGTTTTCCTAAAGGATCTGTAACCAATGTGAATTTGAGAGATATAGTATCCAAGACTTGAGTTCTACTAAGCTGTGAGTATCAGGGAGCTAATAAGCTATGAGTCTGTGGGAAGAGTTTCCAGACCACAAGAGTCCAGCAAGCGTGAGAACGAACGGAGTTGTTCTTAGAAGATTACAATTATGATTTATTCTGAGTTGCACGGTGTATGCACACACTTCAGAGTTGCAAGTTATGTAGTCTATTTATGTTCCATTTAAACAAATCAGGAATTAATTAAGAATTAATTGTTTGTTTGTTTGTTTCAAACAGCAGTTCCTAAGATTGTTTTTTGGAAGTGTATATTATCTACCAGAAAACAAACCTGAGAAAATGTCATTAGCTTTCACTCATCCCACTGGCCCAGCTTATTAGAGTGCTTTAAATCCTCAAAGAATTTTAGCTGTTATCTAATTTTGTTGTTCAACATAATACTCAATTCTGCTGCAGTTTTTTTCTCTCTGTTTATTTGCAGTTCGGGACTTTTTTTTAAAAAAAAGATATTACAACAACATCTTAATTTGAATATAAAACAAAGCAATTGCTTTGGAACAAAGTATTATATTCCTTGATTTATAAGGATAAGAAATTCTCTAACCACGCAACCTATCATAACAATGCTCACATTAGATTTGAAGAAGGAATTTCATTTTTCAAGAAACAAAAAGAGACATATGTTCTCTAAATAAAGATTTTTATTGCTGCTTACCTCTATGTTATCAGAAACTTTAAGTGCTCAAAAGAATGTCAAGCTACTGAGCTGATCAAAATAGTCTTAAACTATTTTGATCAACCACTAGATAGATAATACTCAGCACCAATCAATTCCTTCCTTATTAGCACCTGATCAGATGAATTTTCCAGTGCACATATTTGCTGTGCCGCTCAACGTCATTTCTAGGATCAGTGTATTTTACTTATATCAGACATCTGTATAAGCATGGGGAAGGTGACACACTAAGCCTCTGCTGGATTTCTTAGGATGAGTAACTCTCTGGTCTTTCTCAAATCAGAGGAAATATACTGTAGGGTACGGAGCTTTTGTGAAAATGTCTTAGCTATATCAATGATTAGTTTGAATGTGTCATGTTTTTGTGGAGTGGCAACAGTTGTATAAACTGAAAGAGAATGGCATGTATTTAGCAAACTCTGTTGTGTCTCTGATAATCCCCATCTATGACAATAACTTTATGCGCTGACCACATAAAGTAATGCTGAAAACATCTTTTCCAAAAGTCATATACTTTTGGGCCCAATTCCTCAAAAGCAATTTGTTCTTCATTTCAACAGAACAGGGTCATATTCCCATCTTTTAGGAGGTTGTTTGTAATTCTTGCAAAAGTAATTGACTGATTTTGTATTTTAAAATATGTATAAAAGAGATATATCATTTCCTTTAGATGCGATGAGCTGTTTTCTAAAAGCGGTGACATCCTAAGAATCCTTAGCATTTATCAGCCAAAATTTCAGAGGAAAGTAAAATGTTAGAAGGATCAATTCTTAAGTGAAAGCTCAGCTTGAATTCTTCAGCCTATGTACTCAGCCTATGTACTCTTCTCTCAAAGCATAGCCTCATATGACTCTTGCTGGACTCTTCATTTTCAATTTGTGCTTCCTTCCTTGGAATTTAAAAAGGAAGACAACAACAAATAGTGCTGTCATCTTTGGTAGCTTTGTGTCATCAGAGATGAAAAATCGCTTTGTACCAGTGGTTAGTATCACTGGCTTTGTGTTTAGAGTGAAAATTGAGGCTTAGAGTAATTGAAAAAAAATAATATTTTAAAAGTGTGCAATTAATCAGTGGAAATGTAAACAATTGATTTATTGAGCTTTAATTACATGACCTAAATACCTGGCCACGTTGCCTTTCAGAATATTTTAGCTAATTCTCTTCAATAAATACTTGGGCTCCCAGATGTCTTAGCTAATTCCCATTTATGTAGAATGTGTATATGAATGCATTCTACATGTACGAATGCATAGTGAGGCTCAAGGCAGTTGTCTGTTCTCTTTTATAGGGACTATATACTTTTTTCACCTCAGGTAAAGGGGAAATAAATGGTGCTTACTGAAGAAGACTGACATAGATGTGACTGTTATTCATAGAATCATAGAATGCTTAAGTTTGGAAGGGACCTCAGAGGTCACCTAGTCCAATCCCCTTGCACACAGGGTCACTCGGAGCACATGGCACAGGGCTGCATCCAAGCGGGTTTTAAAGATCTCCATAGAAGGAGACTCCACAACCTCTCTGGGCAGCCTGTTCCGGGGCTCTGTCACCTCCACTGTTAAGTAATTCTCTCTTAAGTTCCTGTGCAACTTTTGATGCTTCCGTTTGTGGCCGTTTCCTCTAGCTCTATCGCTGTCCAGCACTGAACAGAGGCCTGTCACCTCCTCCTCCCTGCCTCCCTTGAGGTATTTACAGACACTGATCAGGTCCCGCCTCAGCCTCCTATTCTTCAGCCTGAACATGCCCAGCACTCTTAGCCTTTGCTCATAGGCCCCAGGCCCTTATCATCTTCATAGCCCTCATGTACCTTCGTAATTCATGTCTAATAAGTATCTATATAATTTGATATATAATTATATAACATATAATTATATATTTTATAATTGTGTTTATAAAATATAAATAGGTACTATACAATATAATATATTATAGTAAATAAAAATCATATGAATGATTGAATTTGATGATAAATCACTAAAATTCAATCATAAAATTCAATCATATAAAAATTATACTTTAAAATATTATTAATAATATTTACAGTAGTTAAGATAATAAGCCTCCCAACTATATCCCTTGACAACTCTATTTTTAATTGAAAATCGTTTTAAATATGCATAATACCATTATTGAAAGCAATTAACAGAAGAAAAATTCTAATTTCTTTAGTTGAGAATCTCTTCTAAAGGACCACATGTTTTACCTTTATTATATTGTATAATACTTTTTTGTAATAAAGAAGAATCTAATGAAATATTTAAGGGGCCTACAAGTCAATGTTTCTGCTTCCTTCATTGAAATGAGAGTACCAGACAATCCCGACTAATACAAATGATTTAACCTGTGACAATCTAGTGATTTTGAGAGGGAAGCCCACAGACTTTTACAAGCTTGTCCAAGTTTAGCACATTCTTACTTCACTGAAAGCTGAGTGAAAGCTGTTTTGGTTCCTAGTTCCATAAATACTTCTGAGCCAATTCAACAAACTAACTCAGTAACTACCATCTAAAATGTGTGATGTCCAAGGAACAGAAAGCAGTGAACTATCTGCTTATGGGTTTGCTTGTTCTTCTGGAGGTTCTCAGTGGTTGAGATGTCTGCTTTCAAGTCGGTACAGAATAAAAATGTAAAAAATAAAAAGCACATCAGCCTTTAAGCAATTGTCAGGTAGTTTTATTTATGTGCAAAGAGCATCTCAAGATTTGTCAGAATTCTGTAATTTGTATGACCAAAACAAAATAATCAGGTAAAACTATCAGGCTTAGGAAGGAAATGATGATTGTTTTAGGACAGATACTTGAAGGCTGTCATGGCACAGAGATAAAGCATGATCAATACTGAAGTCAAAGTAAGGGTTTGGTAAATAGAATTTCAGCTCCCTTGAGTTTGGACAGATGAATTTTGGCAACAATCCCAAATTCTAGCTGATAGGATCATTGCTGAGCACTACAACTTCCTCAGCTAAAGAATTTAATAGATTGCTACTATACCAGCATGCAATTAGTATATTAATGACCTACTGACCTTTTTAGATATTTTTTCCGCTTAAACCAGTTTAATCCTGAGAAATGCTGAACCCCCATAGCTTTGAATGTTATATTTTACTTGTCCTAATATCAATGGGAATTATGTATTTTTAGCATCTTTTTATAATGTGTCTTTTATCATTGTAAATAACCTACATACGTTCATTTTATATGCTGTATATATATGTACATATGCTGTAAAATGTCAGTATTTTCAATATTTTAAATATAAGAATGTATTGCTTACTGATGTATAGACTCTGTTAAAATAAACTGAGAATCTGTGGAGAACTTGACTCCACTAATTTAGGCTCTTCAAAGGATCGTATTACACTTTATTACCCTAAAGACTCTGTTGAGTCATCATAGAAGAATGAGGATAGTTCCAGGTTCACACTCATTAAAATAAAGCTTTGAGAAGACTGAATCAAGAGTTCAAGAAGTTCTTTAATTTTTTTGTTTGTTTTCAGAGCATGGAGAAGGGAAGGTTATCAAAAGGTTACTGAGAATGATTTTGAATGGGGATTCATAAAAGCATCAGAGAAAATTCTCTGACACTTTTCTTACCCTGTCTTTGTTGTACTGCTTTCACTTGCAGAGGGTTTGAGACTGAACCTGACGAATCAAGCAGATACTTTGAAAATAAATTCTTTCCATTCTGCTTTCTTAAAGGAGGATGGTATAGTAGAAGATTAGTTTACCCCACTGGATGAACTACACATAGCAAACCTACATGGCAGATTTTCTAAGCTCTCTGAGTTGTTAGGTGTCCTTACCTGTCTTAAGGATAAGTCTAATTACCTTATCTTTTATGCATAAAAACCCATCCGACCTAAGTTTTCTGCTAGCTTTCTGTTTTATTGTTGTTTTGTAATGTTACTGAAATTGTTTTCACCGTCAGTGATAGCTTTATTTTTCTTTATATCATGCCAGGAAGTTCATTATTCTCATGATTCGATGCTATTCAGTGGATTTTACAGTAAGATTCAGGCTTGGACTGTTTAGGTCCACCCCAGACAGATTCTGAATGTGGCTTTGGGTGTTCAGTTGTCTTTCTGTACTAACGACAATGAAATCTTTTCTCCATTAGTCTTATATATGCATGCCCTGTATTGAAACTTAAGGGAAATAATTCAGATCTAGACTCCTAGTTCAGACTTCAGTATCTGATATAGAAATTGACTATTCACAGTCATTTGTTTTCTCTTACATAATAAGAATGCAAAAAGAAAATGTCATTTGTTGAAAAATTATATGAAGATATGGAATAAGGGAAAACTAATTTTTTTAACTAATTGTTGCTTTAAAAATCAACTGTATTTGAATGCATTAGTAGATACCAAATCTATATCTATATATCCACAAACATATGTATCTTCTCCTTATATACTTGTTACAAATAAAGGTTGATTGACCTTGTCATTATGATATTTCTTGGAAAAGAAAGTTTTTACTGTGAAAACTGAATAACTCTTACTACAGAATTTCATAGTTCCAGCAGCCTTCCACTCAAATTATTGTCTTCATTTTAGCTTGTTGTAAAGGGGTCAAAGATAGATTTATTCTTTCAAAATGAAGCACATGAAACAGAAGGTTACAGGAAGATTACAAGAAACAAAAGACTAAAATGTCATGAAAGAAATTGAAATGGGGAGATGAGATGGAGTCAAAAATTTAACAGGACAGATGAATGGTGAGATGATTTATCCTGCTAGAAAATATTCCTATTATACTCTTGTAGTTTGGAAGGATTATTTTCCTTTCTCTCCATCATCAGAACAGAGAGTATGAATGGTTTTTCATGGAAAATATTCACTTTGTATTATGAAACAGTACTCCATCTTGGAAATGCAAATATCTTCCAAAATGTACTGAATGTTTTCAAATGTGTTTAGATCAGTGAATTATTTGTGCAGCCGCAACATAATTGAGGAATTAATGAGACTCTTATAAGACAGTCAAAGCAGAGGCTGCTTGTGTTTATAGATTTTTTAGAAGGAAAAAAAATATATAAAAATAATTTGCTTTAAGTATATAAAAGGATTAATGTCTTACTTTGATTTTAAATATTGTACTTACTTTAAGTTTATATTTCAAATTAGCACAAAATGAAGCACTTTTTTCATTGAAGACTTTCATTTTCATAAATTTTAGTGGGGAAGGAGGATTTCAATAATCATTCCCCTCTAATCTGTTACCATTACTCTCAACAAATTACTTCTTGTATCTCATTAGGATTTTGTTTTCCTTTATAAAGATTTTTTATTTCCATAGTACTAATGGATCTACATGACAAATATAAGACATTTGAGCATCTTCAAACTTATCTTTTCAAAGAGACTTTTATGAGATTTTAGTAGTTTTTTCAATAACATCAGCAGAGAGTTTCTCATGTAAGACCATGAGGTAAACAGGGCCAAAACACCTTTACAACTAAACTCAGTGAATTAGAGAAAGACGTGGTTAATTGCAACTTTTGTTAGTGGCAAGTTAGATTAAAATTCCTGCTCAAAGCAATACCTGAATATAAAAGCCTTAATTTCAGTGGAGCTATTTACATGGCATTGCACATGAACATAGGTGTTTTTCAGAGTCTGAACACATTGTGTTTTCATCCATCCTCTTAGAGGTAATAACTTCTTCATAAAGAGGCTATTCTGAAGACTAGCAAATTGGAGCAAAAGCAAATGGAGATATCATCTGCTTTACCGTTTTTTTTTTCTTTTTTTGGCCATGCTCATCCTGCCCCTGATGTGTCTGTCGCAGATACATGTTATGGGATCAGTATAGGCAAAACAAAGAGTGGCTCATTAGGCAGTACCCTTTCTTTCTTATTTAAACATTATCTATAAAGGGTGTACAGCATGTTACTGTTCCTGAGTAAAAAGGGCAATCATTATATTTTCAATTAACTTTTCCAGGAACCTTAACTGTGGAATTATCACAGGAAATTCCTGGGTATATCATTAGCTAATCTGGCCTCTTTTCAATAATCAAATAAGTCTCTGACTTTCATTTAACACCTGAATGTTTTACTTTTGTAGCCCCAATTATATTTATCTTTCTGTCTGTATCAATGTATATTGGACTATATTGAGTCAGAGCTTATTTAAATAAGGATTAAAGTAAACACTTGCTTAATTGGTTGAGATAAAGAATGTTTAAATATAACTAGATAACCTTTATTTTGTATCAATATGTTGGCAGGAGAGGGAGTAGTTTAGACTGTACTCTGAACTTCTGTTCTTCCTCTCCTGACTTTTTTAATGTGCATCACTAGCAATACAGAATATATTTACTTTAAGCAATGTATTTTTAAAAAATCACTTGCCTATATCAGACTGGCATAGCTACTCTAAAGATTACTTAGAAACTTTTTTCTTTAAAAAAAAAAGATTATTCTAATTGCTTCTCAGATAGGACTGGTTTCAGTATTTCTTTTGATATGCAGTCTGTAATGTCAGCTTTCTAATTAGCATTCAAGAATTTAAGTAGAAAATATAGCATTTCAGTGTAGGTAAGAGCAAACTGAAATTCAAACCAACTTCTATATCACTTTTTTCTTAAGGGGCACTTCTGAAGCAGTTACGGAGGTTTAACTCTCATTGAAACTATTTTGTTTTCCCTTCACTTTCCCTTATTGGAATAAAAATGGAATCTGTGAGCCATAGATTTTTGTTTGTTTTATTCTTTAATTTTCATAAAAACTGTTACTCAGCTAAGTATAGATAGTTCTCAGAATGCATCCTTATTTCTCTTAAACAAATCACCACTTATTTAGACATCACAGCTTTGAGTTAGGTTTTTGGTGGATTAGCCCTCACTAATCTGGTCAAGATAATGTCTTGTTGTCTTGAAATATGTTTGTATCTGCCTTGTATTGTTTTTCTGAGAGATTTCTACTTTGATATTGCATCCAAGTGAATATTCTTTGAAAAAAGAATAATTTTATGTTTGCTTCTTAAGTCTAAGATTTTCATTTCTGATGCTTATTTCCACTTCCTGATTGCATATATTTAACCAAAATGACAGAGATCTTTTATTTTTATCTATCATTCTCTGTTTTAAAACAAGATAAATGCTTATCTGTTAATATAGACTACATTTTTATATTCTTCATAGCGAGGCACTTCTTGTTTTACTGTTGGTCATTCCAATATGATGAAAAATACTAAAATATGCTCATTTTTATCTTTGTAGTGACTACAGATTCCTAGGAAATGCCTTTTTTTCACTAGTAACATTCATAAGCTGTTGCAGAGGATCAAATGGACACCACTACACGATCAATGTGATCAAGTGAATGCTGTTTATTAAAGCCAAGATAGCTCTTAATATACTAAAATACCACATGCAAACTAACAATCTTATTGGATGGTTGTAGCTGTTCATGTAAATTCAAGTTGTATTAATCCGCCTTCAAATTTCTTTATCAGGCAACAGGAATTGTTTACTTCATTTTCTTCCTTATCAGGCATTCCTTCCTTATCAGGCATCCTTATCAGGCATCAGAAGCATTTCCTTCACTTCTTAAACATCAACCAGCATGACATTGTCCATAAAGGCTGGATTGTTCACATGTCTGTTTTCTGCAAGAAATTCCTCCACAATAAGCCTCCATTCATTTTTCCTGTAACTCAAATATTGTTTGCTGCAAAGTCCTGTTAATGGTTTCCACTGGTTGAGAAGGGTTGGGTTAGGGATCACTGAGGCAAGCTGGCCACCCAAAAATCTATGGGCCCAGATAGGATGCACCCAAGAGCGCTGAAGGAATTGGCTGAGGTTATTGCTCAGCCTCTCTCCATCATCTTTGAGAGGTCCTGGAGAGCAGGGGAGGTGC
>JAUBOD010000377.1:98080-208265 GCA_032353885.1 Nothura maculosa
GCACAAGAGGTTCCATCTGCAGATGAGGGGGAACTTCTTTACTGTGAGGGTGACAGAGCAGTGGAACAGGCTGCCCAAAGAGGTTGTGAAGTCTCCTTCTCTGGAGGTCTTCAAAACCCGCCTGGATGCCACCCTGTGCCACATGCTCGCTGGAGTGGGAAGGTTGGATCAGATGATCTCTAGAGGTCCCTTCCAACCTTATAGATTCTGTGATTCTGTGATTCTGTGATTCTGTAATGCTTCGTTTCATTTAAACTGCTTTAGATTTTATATATAAAACACTAGCCTAAAGGAAAATAAATGAGCTTGAGTTCATTTCAAGGATGAGGCACATATCAGCATATATGAAACGTGGGAGGAAAGAGGAGGTATCAATTGATGTCAAATCCCTTCAAATAGGTTATGAAACATCTAGCATTATTCATTGTACATCATCTCATTCTAGTACACTCAGCAAATTTCCTATTTCAGTCACTTATAGCTGCCTCATCTTTCAATTCTCTGCACAGATTTTTTTTTTAATTTTCCTTCACTGAAACACATTTACTGCAATGTAATGAGTTATATCCCTTCATCTTTAGATGTTTTTGCCTTCATACTTTTCTTCTTCCATAAAGTACAGCTTCCCTAAACCTTCTAGTGAGTAGCCATTCTTCATTTTTTTTAGAATTTTTCTGAAAATTCCTATTTTCTACAATAACCTACTGCTTCTATTATTTCACCTCTTAATCCTTTGATTTATTTCTCACTGATTAATAACAATATACTTGTGTGTCAGAAAAATCTATGACTTGTTGGAATTGTTTTTGTTTATTCCAACAATCCTCTTCCTGTGCTATGCTTCTTCTGTCTCTTAAAGAGACAGAATTAATCTAACTTTTTATATATCTTAATGTAAAATTTAACCAGTAATATTTATAAATAATACCAATATGTCAAATTTGGAGTCCAAGGAAATAAAATAACATATAGTCCACCAAAGGTATTTAGCTCCTTTCTATAATTTCATCCTTCCTCTAGCTCCCATTTCATTCTCTTCCCTTTGTTCTCACTTATTCTGCTTGTTTTCCAGTCTTGATATCCCATTAGCTGATTGTCTGTTCCATTTTCCCTTCTTCTTTTCATACTCTAACAAATATGTCTTTCTGATTATCCATTTAACTATTTCACTACTTTCTGTACTTTCTTACACTTTTCTTTGTTTGGGATTGTTCTGTAGCAGTCTGACCTAAAAATTATTCCATTATAATACTCTATTATTTTGAATGCAGCTCTCAAGACGGAATTAAATTTATATGTTTTAGTATAACCATTGCTAAATTGTAGACAAGGTTAAGATAAAAGTAACATTGTTAAAAAAATGACATGTTAGGACTTGACTTTCCTCTATCTGACTCCATTTTGACAGTGAATTAGATGCATTATTCCTTATTTACACGGATGTGACACAATTACAGCTGAGTCTTTATCAGGAGCTAAAGCCAAAGTAAGGAAGGAAAATTACTCCATTGAAGAAAGTATCCGAGCAAATCTGCAACAGAAAGTATTATTTTAAACAGTTAAGGGGGTACAGATAGAGAGAATAGCATTGGGTTTAAATCTTTTGAGTAAAATAAAAAGGTGATTAGACATAGCTGCTATTTTTTCTGTAATTTTTTGAAGAGAATATATTATTTGTACATACTGCAGAAGCTGAGGATAAATTGCCTCACTATACTCTATTATTCTGGGAAACAGTGAGAATAACAAGTTGAGACACTAACGTACTCAGAAAAATATGAGTAACACATGAATGCTGGGGATGTGTCAATAGCACGCTGTCTGACACAGGGAATATAGATCTCAAGGATGTGAAGGATTGGAAGGGTCACTTTCCAGAAGCAAATCTGGAGATGGGAGATTTTCAGGAACACTTCTGAGGGCTCAAGGGAAGACAGATTCAGCTTCCTAGGGTAAGAAATCTCACCAATAAAAAGGAAAGGATTTTTGTCTCTTAGATGTCAGGGAATATTCAATACAGGAATGCTTATGATACTAAATACATGTGATGTCTTGGGTTTTTACTACTCTTTCAACATAATTTCTGGCTTAAAACTCAGGAGGCTCTAGTGCATGAGAGAGTCACAGGGGAGGGAGAGTGAAATGCTTTTGAAAAATGTTCCCTGGATGTCCTTATCAACAAGATATCAAAGTAAAATATTGTCAATGCCGTTGCAAAATATTCGAGACCAAAAAAGAAAAGAAAAAAAGAAAAGAATAATTTCATTCTCTAATGACAAACATAAGAGTGCATTAAAGGCTTATTTTTGTCTTCTTTTGGTAAACTGTGTGGTCTTAATAGTCCTTATTGCAAAAGTTGTTTTACCAAGGAATAAGCAGCCTGCTCCTTTTCTTGAATGATAGGCCCTTGAGCAAAGATGACTTATTTCTGTTTGCTAAGTTATAATCTTTTTTTAAGTTGTAAGTTTCAGTAGCTGTGAGTAGCTGGATTGAGAATACCAGTTTAAAACTTTAAAACTTTAAATTTATGAAATAGCTGCAGTAATGCTATCTTCAGCGCAGCATTCATAACTTTTCCTTTAATTAAACAGGAACTTTCAAAATTAATGAACTAAATATATATGTCCATGGCTTTAAGATGCTCTGTGCTACAATTGACCATTGACTATGTTTGAATTCAACACAACTGTAGCAAATTCAGATCACTTTCTACTTGGTTATTGTTGAAAGTTACACTATATTTGGCAAGTTAAGGTTCTACAGAAGAAAAGTGATCTACTACGCTTCAGCGTAGAGCCAAACGATTTAAGGGAGACTTTAAGTTGACATCTCCAATTTTCACAGACAGAAACAAGATTATGAGTGTAGTTACTAGTCTGGCTGTTTGAAATTTTCTAAAATTCACAATTTCCCATTTCATTAAGTACTATAAATAAGTAGTATATTGTAATAAATAAGTACTATATAAGTAAGTACTAAATAAATAAGTACTATAAAAGTACTGTATAATACATATCTACATTTATTTATTTTAAATTTAAAATATTATTAACAGATTTAGTTATCTATTTTTATATTCAAAAATTGAAAAGTATTTAAGCATCTCTTAGTGATGTTGATTTTCCAGATACATTAGTGCATCTCTCTTTTTAAATGGTCTTCTCTTTTTTCTTTTTTAACTAAGATGTGTTATATCACATTATGTACTACATTTTCGTTGCTACTAATACATCATGTCAGATGTTGTACCATCAGGAACATTGTAATAGTAATTTGGCATGCCACAGAGATGAATATTTCTAAGAAAGTGCTGCGGTCAAAGAGTGGATACTTGAATGAAAATCTGCTCTTAATTACCAGCAGGTGTTACATGTGAATGAAACAGTAGAACACATCAGGAAATACCTTCCTGAGGAAAAGCTAATACTTCAATTCTCTACAGATTAATTAGGAAAGGCCTTCCCTGCAGGACTTGAATTGTTTACTTCAGTACTTTTCACGCAAATTGCAGAGTTTCACCTGGGCATTAACTCTGCCTGATGGACCCCTCCTGATGGACGCATTATTTTATAATCTGAGCAACATTTTCTCCAGTGGTTAATTAAACTGATGAGGTAGTGCACAAATCTTGCTAGCAAGGAAGACCACTTGAATTTTTCACTGTCTCTGCCACAGTGTTACTTGGAGCACGTATATTATTTAAGACCACTGGGTCTCCCATCTCTCAGTTACTAGGTTACTGAATATAAGAAGACAATTCAGCGTGATGCATCTTTGTTCTTCGTGATGACTTGGCCCTGCAAATACACACAGAGGAGCTCGTAAGGGTCTGGAAACCTCAGCCGCTTTTCAGTTAGGCTTATTTTCTACAAACATTGCTTTATGAACAAGGTTAACTGTACAACACTTGGGAAAATGCTCACTCCTGCAGCCAAAGGCACTTAAAAGACAGGTGGTCTGTCACTTAACAGCTGTCCATTTCACAGGGCACAATGCAGCCGGAAACTGAAATGATTGGTAAGGTGACTGCATCTTTTACAGCTTCTTTTCATTGCTACTGCTGCTGCCACTTCAGTGATGTGGCCTTATATTATCCACATTTTTTTTTCTTCTATTCATACGGAGTATTTCTGCAATGGATGATCAGAGCAAATTTTGTCATGTAAGTGCTGCAATACAGGGAGAAAAGGAGGGATGGGGAATGAACTGTTTGAAACATTGCATGGGATTGCTCACAGAAGTCACAGGAAAACAAAGATTTAGAAGGAACAGTTAAGTCTTGTTCTGGATCTTTTAATGTTTTTATGAGAAGAGGCAGATGAATATTAGCATAGCTTCTCTGCTTCAGAAGCTGTTGTACTTACAGTCTTTACCTGAAATGGTTACAGCATTTGAGCCTAGCTGATAAATTTCCATTTTCAGTGTGTATAAAAAAATTCTCTTCCTGAGATCTCTCTTTAAGTGGAAGAAATAGAAAAATATTTGATTCTGTGGCATATTAGATTTGTTTTCACTGCATCTGCATAAAGGAATGTGTGTGAGATCCTTTTTTATGTGACATTGAAGGATATTATTGTTTCTTTGTATGACAATCTCTGTTCAGCCAAGCACAAACCAATGTTTACAATTGCAAAGTTTTATAAGAAGCTTGCTTTGACAATTGATCAATGCTAAGTGCACTTGGATTTATTGATGCAGGGCCTGCAGCGTTACGATCAGTTTGTGAGTTTACAAAATTAATGAAACTGATATTCTTATACCCATTCTCATTTATCTTTCTGTGTGATTTTTGTACCAATCCCAACAGGTCAAACAGAACCCAAGACTACATCCCCACAGTGTCTTGCAGTGCAGTATAGTCATATCTAAAAGAAAGTTTCTCGGTTCATATAGAGCTGTGCTTATATGGCTGCACTACTTAGAGGATTGAAACTAATAGTTTCGCTCTGAATTTGGTTATCATTGTGTTTGTTTATTCATATTTCAGAGGACAACTGTGAGGTTAACAAGAGCAAAATCAGCACTCCTGAAAATGATTTTCTGTTTGTTTGTAGGGTACAACAGATCCATAGAAACAAGAGATAAAAACAAACTCTATGAACAATTTGGTTTCTTGCTCATGCCCCAAAGATAGTGGGAGTATTCTGAATTGCTCTGTGAACTTTCTCAACAGGTTTCAATTTTTAATAATATCTTCACAGGAATTGCTACTTTTTGTACTAAACACTAAACTTTTTTTTCAAGGTTTGAATTGTATGATTGTTCTGTTGTGTTATCTCAATGATATTTGCAGTCATCTCAATGGGTTCTCTTTTATAATCAAATTGTACTAATTTCTTTCGAAAGTTTAGTGTAAAATGGAGTGGTCATTTGCTTCCTTTGAAAGTGAGTATAGGGTACCTTAGGCACAGTTACCCATGAAACCTTTTGTAAAAACTAGAAGTTTCATAGCCTGTTCCCTCCCATACCAAGAACAGAGTTTGTTCTGTCCTGTGAAAGGCATCCCATGGAACAGGCATCCGAGAAGCTGTGTTCTGGGTGTAAGAGAGCAGAAGGGGATTCCTAGGCATTGGAAAGCAGTTGTGAGGAGAGAAGCTGTCCTAGGGAAAGAGGATCATGTGTTTTCTAATGTTGATCTAGTTCAGAAAACAGTGGCATTTCCTTCACTGATTGTCATTAACCTGTCCTGGAGAGTCAGTAATACCATGGAAGGGCTCAGTGCAATCTACTTATTTTGCACTACCTCTGCTCAATTCCAGATATATGCTATCCTATCTCTTTACATTTTCCCACCACTTGCTGGCCTTGGTATCTGCTTATCTGGCTCTTTAATTATAGCAATTCAAGGTTGTGTGAATCCAAACAATGAAGTAAACAAAGCACTAAAACAGGATTCTAGTCCCAAATAAAAAATCACTAAATTCCAGTACTCCAGTGTCCTTTAGACCTGGATGTACTTATCTCTTGCCTTTCCTCTCCTCTCCTTTCCTCTCTTTTCCTCACTTCTCCTCTCCTCTCTCCTGTCTTTCTCAAAGAATAAAAATGAATATTAGTTCAAATTATATGTAGAAATGGGCAAAAGAATTAGAGATCCAATATGAGAAAGTATAGCAGCTGACCTTCTCTGGAGTTCTTTACCAATTTAAAGAAATATGTTGATAAAGAGAGAAAATCTGATATCTTAAAATTCTTGGAGATGGTAAATTATCTATGCTAGCTTATAAGATTTAGCAATATTGATTAATCTTGATGAATTTAAATGAAGTTTTCAGATAAGTGGTGAGGCTTTATTGCTGTGATGCCTGAGTTTGCTGTCAGAGTCCCCAAATTTGACAGATATCTCATACTTGGAAAAGCACTAAAAACCAAAAAATCAATACTGAAATCTGCAGAAAATCTAGACTGAAATCTACAAACATACATTTGTGAACTTATTTTACAGGCATACATTTGCTGATATTCTCTTACAGGCATAGCAGGCAGTACTGTGTATATTTAGGACTGTGTGACATTCTCTGTCCATATTCTTTGGCAGAATATGCCAAGTCAGCAAACTGGATAACTAGACCACTGATACTGTAAATTACTGACATTCCCCCTGAGTCAGCTAACACGGGGAAGTTCAGCTCTATCTATCATGTTCTATGTCCCAGCGCTATCCAACATTTCTCCACTGTCCAGAGACTCATTTTCTTTCCTGGAAGAGACTCTTCTGAGACAAGGGTAAAATGAATGCTGAATGGAGAACATAATAGAACAGGATGGTGTGAGGAGCATGAAGCTCAGAAAGTCTGTTGCCTGTATGTTAGAATAAAAGAATCAGTAGTAGTTGGGAACAAAAACTAATAGAAAATTGCAACTAGAAGTCATTTGTAAAATATAACCTGAGGAGTCATAGGAGATGGACACAAACTGGCTAAACTGGAACAAGAATGAATTAAATATTCATTAAACACGTTGATTTTATATTAATGAGAGGCATAAAAAGCTTATGTGAAAGAAAAAAGATGTTTCTCTTGTAAGCAAAGTTGGTTGGTAAGAAAAGTCTTCAGAGACATTGAGTAAAGAAATATATTTGTAGAAAAAATTCTCATATGTTTAAAAGATCATAACACATACAAAGAGAAAGGAATATATTGATAACCATAAAATTGGTGGTTTTGACATTTATTTTTGCAATCTTAATTTTTATGAGTAAAATGGAGTTTAAACTTACATACCTAAAATTAAATTTACATACTTAAAAATAAATTTAAATATTTCTCATCCAAATACTGTGTGCTGGATTTGATTTTTATACAAAACTTAGTGGCAAGTAAGCTTGTATATATTTATATGTGTGTTACGATTTCTTTATTATCTTCAGTTCAAGTGAACTTTAAATAATAATAAAGAAAATTACTTGTCCTACCAAGAAATGTCCCTCAAAAAAACTAACACCAGCTTAGTGTTTCAAACAAAATATTTCTGAAAAAGCATGGTGTCATAAAAGAACAAATGGAAAAAGTATTACTAGATAAACATTACGACAAAGTCAAAACAAGACTGTCTTTGTTTTTGTCCTGTATTTCTAAGGAATAGTGTATTCCCTGCATAGTGAAGATACCTGAATTTCCAGCACCCGAGATTTGATTTACCTACAAGTCTGAACAACTATAGAAGTTTCTGAAGATACCTTAATTCTTCTATTGTTCAGAAGAGGTTCCTTCATAATTAATTTGGATATGCTCTTGGCATCTTAATGCATTTGTGGGGCTCAGTCTGTTTTGTCTAGGTATAAGGAACTGCTTTAAATATGAAAAATCCAACCAATGCCAATCTTGTGACAAGATATCTTCTTAAGCATTATGATAATAAGCATCAGAGAACTAACAATATGACTATTGCTCCCACGTTAGAAGAATTCAGCCAGAGAAGTAGGACTATAGATTAAAAATCAGAATAGATTAAAAAATTTGAAACTTGTTAAAAGAAAAGGACAATACCCACTAATGGCTAAGGAGAAGGCTATGTTAAAATACACTTCAGTTGAAGCTGGAATGCCATCTCCACGGTCGTTGTAGAGGACCCAAGAAAGAAAACAATGAGGGAGCAAGAGTAAATAAGAACAGATCATGAAGGAATTCTGGCTGCCTGCAGCCGTGCTATAGTTACAGGATATACAACATCTTCCTGTAATCTCTTAGCCCAGTATAACTCACACTGGTCTCTGATACTTCAGTTACATTGAATTCAATCATAGAGAATGTTGTGACAAGTAGTTGAGTAGTTAACAGTATGCTAATATCCTGTCCTATATTTCCTATCATATTCAATAAATGTTTCTAGTTAATGCAAAAACTGTTATGCACGTATGTATTACTACAATTTATATTGGATTTCACTCAATACCATTAAAAAGAATATTCTGAATTCAACTATTTGTACTCCCTATTCCAAACATCAAATACAAGCCTTCCATAGCTTGCATATCTGCTATTCATTCTTTATATAATACAGAGTATTCTGGGAAATCTACTCTGTCTATGAAATCTGAGGTAACAGACTCAACAGACTGGTATTGTTATTTCAGTTGCCTGTGTGTGCTCTGATACTTCATTGAAGACAGAGAAAAAGTGCATGTTTTTCTAGACACTTCCAGACCAGAAAGACACACATATGCAGGCATAGACACAAATGCAAGCACACAAACACACACTCTTATTCTTTTTTGCCACTGTGCTACTGATTCATGTTATTACATAATTCAGCTGTATGAAAAAGATGGACAATGATAGTTCTGTAATTAGATTCACCTTCACAGTTTATTCAGAATTCAGTTTATTCACTATTCAGAATAGTTACTATAACTATTGAAGAATTAACAGGAGCAAGGAAAGGGTGAGCTGTGTTTTCTGAAGGAAAGGTAAATACCTCTGTGATGTTAAAATCCTAAGCTGTGGCAGAAGAACTATTGTTAGGTGTTGGAGGTACAACATAGAAGGAGATTACTATAAATACAATAATAATTTATGAGAAGTACTCATGATTCAAATGCACATGATGGTGGTAAGAACAAGATAGTAACAACTAATAAAATATTTATATCTCCTGGAGGCCTCCATTTTCATCTATGCCTTTCATAGCAGATGGACATACCAACAAAGCAATCCATTAATTCATATTTGTGTAGTTCACTCTCCATGGAATCAGATCACCTCAGAATCAATCATTCTATGACTAAGTCATCTCTTCATTTTAAAAATGCTGTGGGTGTAACTTGTTGGAGGTGGAAAAGTGGATCGTGCATGTTACAGAAAAGATGTAGGAGAAGATGAAGTGTTACTTTGCGCAAAATTTTATTTCACTATCTGCAAGAAAAAAAACAATCAATCTGGTTTCTTCTGAGCGTATGCCCGAAAAATAGTACTCTTTGGACAACATGAATTACACTGGTATCATAAACTTGATGCATTTCAAAGCAGTACGAAGTAATATCTCTGCTTGTTCAGAGATCTAAATCATATATACATCTATACAGCCTTTGTCTTTCAGCTTTCCACAAAATCTTACTAAGGAGCTGCATTTTTCATTATGCCTTTTGTTGAGTTAAAAAAACAAATAAACAGTAATTAAGGGTATCTGGATTTACAGAGATAGGAAGGCCCAGCACTTGTTCAACATGTAGTTAAAACATGTAGTTATTATCCATATTCATTCATTTTGAATGCCACAGTGAAATTTACTCACATTCACGATAACTTTTAATTTCTTGGTTTAGCAGTTTTGAAATACTTTTGTTTTCTATCAAAGTCTAAAGTTATTTTTAATCGAAAACTGAAAGACCATCCAGATGTTAAAATTTCAATGTCTTAGGAATCAGATTTGCAGATTTTAAATATATTCTGTTTCTTCTCCAATGTTCATAGCAGGACATCATGCTTTTTCGTGGAAGAACAAGAATGAATATGAATGAGTAACAATTTCTTTTTTCTGACATAACTTTTAACGTAAACTCTTAACTGAAATTTGTAAATAAAACCCATAAAAACACCAGAGTTTGTTGAATCAGGAATTAAACTCAAGCACATTATAATGGAAAGGGAAAATGGCTTACACTATACAGCAAAGTACTTTTAAAACCCTGTATACATTGAAAATCACAAACACTCTGATGAAATCTTGCCACTGCCCTTATATAAAAGCATATAATGTATATCTTCTCCTGGGAGTAATCTGTACTTTTTCTCAGCCATTAAGCAATTTACAGATAATCCCCTCAATCTTTCAGATAGTGTCAAACAGGAGAAATTGAGCAATCTTAAAAGAAAAATCTGGAGGAAATTTTTGCCTTTTTTTTCCTTATGAATTCTGCCGTCTTTTTCAACCTTTTTCTAAAATTCTGTAATCCTATACTCATTCATATGTGTGTATGTATAAATAGTGTATACTGCCATTTTCAGACTTCAGAAGGAAAATGTTTTCCAAATGTGTCAGAGTTCAGATGAAGTTTTCCCATAATTTGAAGAATAAATTGCCAAAAAAGCATTTGCAAAACATACAGAAAAAAATATCTCATCACAGAACAAAATTTTGTTATAGGAAGGTTTTCAGCATCTATTTCAGTAAAATTCACATCCTATTTACAGTGAGATCAGAGAATATGCTATAAAGTTAACATGTTTAATAAAGTGATATATGTCTCCTCCTGTCCTTCTGTTCCTAGTAATTCTTGAGAAAAATAAAGCTGATAAGTATTCTGTAAAGGAACAAATATCTACATTTCTATCCAAACCATGCTTCTTCTTAGAGAATAATATTTCTCTGAGCAAACAATGATATCCATCACATGATACTAGTGGGTTTTTGCCAGAGAATGTCATAGGATTGTTTTATATACTACAGTATTAACAGTATCTTGTCACTAGATTAAGTTGCTATAAATGCTTAAAACCAAGTTAAGAATGAGGGGTTTTTTTTTCTGTAGGTTTTTCTAGGAAGTTTTTATGTCTTTATTGTTTCTGGCCTGCTGTTATAAACCAATACCTTCAATCTTGTATGCAGATTATTAATTTTACTAATAGAAAATACAAATTATTCAGCTAGGGAATTGGAGGAATTCTGCTAACTTTTAACAAAGCAGTCTTTTTGGATAATGAAACACAGTAAATGAGAACATAGTGAAAAGTAAAGAAGGATTTTAAAAAATTCTGAAGATACAAGTAGAGCAGTACATGCTTTTGCATACTTGTTAACACACACACACACAAATCCATATTTTTAAAGCAAATTCTTCTTAAAAGTTTTACTGAAAATAGAGACAGTTTCCTCTCTTAAATTATATAAAAAGCATATGAGTTCAACAAGCCTAGAAATTATAGCAAGAAAAAAATTACACTTAAGAGATATTTAAAACTGGATACTGTGTATTGCTCTTTTTATAGGTAATCTGGAATTCTGAAAATATTTCCTACAAATTACCTGGTAAAACTATGATTTACGATTCATGCTGAAAATTGTTATCCTTCCATTCACTTCTTCGCTATTAAAGACTTCACAGAAGAGTACTAACTACACCTTCTGATTTCCCTGGCAGCATCTTGCTAGCATAGGTAAGTATCTATTAACAATTTGTTACTGTAATTAGTAAATTCTGACAATTATCAGAACATTTTAACAGAAGGTAGATTGTGACTCCCTATGAAAACTTGACTTAAGTAAATAATTCTTCATGTTTGTAAAAGGCACTGATAAAAATGTAACTAATATTCACATAAAACAAGGGTATTTTTAAAGCTATTCATTTTTTAATGGACAAGAATTGTGTCATGTAGGCTCAGAATATCTCACTAGAATATATTGCCCAAGCTGACCAACAAGGAGAGACCTGACTCTACTAGACTATCTATATAATGTGACTAGTTGAACTTTGTTAATTAGTAGTCAAACACTTTTCTTTCTCTTCTCCATTGCAATTCTTGATGAAACAATTTTGTATTCTCCAAGAATTAGGTAATTTTAAAAATATATATTTTCCAAGTAAATAAATAAATATACAAATAAAAGAAAATCACATTTTGTTTTCCTACTTGGCTCACATAGGAGATGAAAAGCTATTTTCATTAAAATAAATTAGTTTATATCCTTTTAGAGCGTTTTTAAGATTTAGTTTTAAGAAATGTGTTGAGTTTTAGAGTAATATTCACTAGTCTGCATTATAGACTGGCTACCTCATGTAAAGATCCTTCATCCCAGCTAAGTTAATTCCTTTAAAAAGAAATCAGAAGATGATAGCCAAGACATTCAGAACAGTTCATTGATCACAGTTCACTGACCATGTGCTTTTATCTTTTAAATTGGGACAATGTAAAGAGAGTTAAAGAGAGCTAAAGGAGAGTTCTGGTTTATGAATACTATCATTTTTTAATGATTTGGCCTCATTCTTATGTCCTCTAGAAAATCTGTGAAGAATAAACTGTAAAACCAGAACAAGACCTAACTAGTGAAAAACAAATACTCTTTGATAAACTTAAAAAATATTTATTTATTGGCTCCAGTGCATTGTTTCAGAATGGTGAAATAATTTTCCCTTAAGTATTGTATAATATTTAAGGAATTATGTATTTAAATTCACATAGTTATTCTTTGATATTCTCACTATGATGAATAAGTCAATTGCCTGGTTTTTGAAATGCTTATTTAATTAATATTTTATATGCAGCAAACAGTCTAATTCTAATTGTAATTCTAAGATGTGCTATCTTTTCTATGATGGCATAGTTACATTCAATATATAACTTTATATTATTACTGATTAAACTTTGTATAAAGTCCAGCTTTGTAAACACCTTTCATTAATTCTCAGCCTTCCTTCTGTGTTGGCATTTGATTTTTAGCTGTATGTATACTGCAGAGCTGTAGAGAAGAGGACAGTAAATGAGGACCACTGTGCTTGGTTTAGTAAAACACAGACAGGAATTACTGTATTGCTAAATCAGCCTCCAGTCAGACGCATTTTACAGTCTAGTATTTTCAAGAGATTTTTTTTTAACATGAGTTATATCTGAGTATAATGCTGAATACATAAACACTTCTTTAGTGTAACATTGTTTGATTACTTTTCAGTCTTTGCAGCACCTTTCTTCTGCTCTGCTATCCTGTTAGTTTTTGGCCCTCACTCTAGTGACCAGTAAATACTTTTGTAACTTTTCTATTATTTCCTCTGATTTACTATCATGATAACAGCAGTTAAGTTGCTGAAGGCAGGTGCATCACAAAAAAAAAAAAAGTCTTTTTGAAGTATGTCAAGAATGGAACTCTAATACGATATATCTTTCTTAGGATTTTTTGTGATAGATCATTATCTTTCCTATGATGCCAACAATAGTCTAGATTGCAGAAGACTAAATTATTTTTCTCATTCTACAAGGGTATAAAAGTGTAGCAGAAAAAGAGAGGAAAAACTGGCTGTGCAGAGTGACTGAGCTATCTGAAATATGGATAAATACAATGTCATCAATCATGAATACTGTCAATATTAGATTCAGCTTCACTGAGAAGTATTACTTCATGCTTCATAAGTTCTCTGCTTTTCAATTTGAATAGAATTGCCTGATTTTCTCTTTGTGCTCTTTCTCTGATTATGATTACTCCCTTTTTATCTTGATCACACCTCATCTCTAACAGACACTGCCTACTCAGCAACATATTTGAAGTTCAAAGAGCTCTTCTCTGAAGCAAATGAAGTAGTGTTTCTTTTCCCTAGAGAGGAAATTAAACTAGAAGGATTTACCTCAAGTTGTTGAGCTTTGAGATGCAGGAACTTGAACAAGACCTGAAGAAGCAGTTGAAACTGTTTTCCAGCTCTCTGTTGCCCATTTTTAATTTAATGGAATATGGGAACATGCGTATGCCCTAGCTGTTACAAGTGTGGCAACAGGAAGACATCAAGAAGTATCTCTAGCTTAAGCAACAATAAGGAACTGGGTCACTATCTGATTTTTTTTTCTATATAAATGCTGATTTTTTTCTATATAAAATACCCCTTTACTCACATATTTGCATATTACACAGAATAATGTGGCTGTTCAAATAATATACAAATTTATAAAAGCAGTTTCCCAATATAGAAATGACTTTTCAGAGTATGACTTTTTATTATTTTTCTGTTGCTGCTTATTTCTTTAAAATTTTATATCACTATGTATCGCCTTATAAAAAAAAGTGTGTTAACTAGGACATCAATGTCTTAATATCATCACTATAAAAAATATTCAACTTTGAGAAAAATTTCCTTACTTTTCTGCCCTACCTTTGACTAGTGCATTTGATACCTGAATGTTATCTCCGTTCTCAACTTTTTATGCATCCAATTCAGTCTAGGTCCTACTTGCTTTCCCTTATCACCTTCCCCCTCAAGTACCATCATTTCTGTCTTCTCTGCTGTCTAAAATGCTGTTCTCTATCCAAAAACTGACCACTGAACTTCATTGTTGTAGACCTCTGCAAGTTTCTCTGATGTTTACCAATATATCTCCAATATATATTTAAATATGACCACTACAGAATTTAGGAATTAATAGTTAATTTAGAACTATCATTCTAGAATATCAAGTTTCCTGCTTTCGATATCTTTTTCATTTTGTATGGCTCTTGGACACATTTTTTAAGGCCATATATTGATGAATTTCCATCTATACTTGTGGGTTAATTTCATTTGTTGTGCTTTTATGTGCTCAGTATCATTTCTGTTTGTACTTTCTTCTGTGAAGTACCATGGGCTAGCAATTTGGATCATCATATCTCTTTGTTTCACAATCATATGTCCTATATTAAAACTTCTACCTTCAGATGATAGCCCTTTATTCTTTCATGGTATCTATGTGGTGGAAAAGAAGAAAGGGAGTGAAACCAATAAAAGATACTTTCAAATTGTGAAATACTTTTAAATGTTTAGTGACATCCTTTCCTGCTTTCCCCAGACAGTCTTCTCACCTTTTTTAGTTCTTATTCTAAATCGACCCAGTGAATTTGGACAGCAGAGAAAACAGAGAACTTTCTATGAAAAACTGCCTCTTTATGAAGAAATGTGTGCGGAAGTTCGGCATGTAACTCAATTTCTTTCAGACCATCATAATTTTCAAGTTTATGCATGTTTTGACTGCTCTGGTTAAGAAAAAAGTTATTCTTGGTATCACTTACAAGTTCATCCAATATTATCTTCAATGATGAATTGGAAATTAGGTGCAAATCTTTGTGGTTTGAGGTCTGCATTTCTTTTCAGCAATTACTAACAGATCAAAGGGTGCTGGCATGGAAGAATATTGTATTCAGTGTGCCTCTTTCCTGAAAAGTTGTTGGTCTATTTTCAGCTGCCAATCATTAAAATGGGTAATGCTTGAATTATTCATAAGTAAATCCTCAAAATGATTCTTGAATTATTCATAAGTAAATCTTCAAAATGAGTCTCTGCTCAAGGGATTTAACTGTTTCGTATGTGTCTGCTTTGGTAGGTCATATCTATTTATCTAGCCCTTCATGTGTATCTGAATCATAGGTTCTGAATTCTTTTGTATGGTAGCAGAAATTTTTGAACCGGACAATTTTAGATTTTTTTTAATAAAGTTTCCCTGCACTGGAGAAAAGATGATAATCCAGATTTTTATTCCACACCACTAGAATATATAAAAAGAAAATCTGTACCCCACAGAAATTTATATGAAATGCAGTGACCTGAATTGTTGAGTATCATCTGTAGAAGTGCAAGTAGTCGTTGCACGATGATTATTCTTGTCAGCCTAAAGTGTGAAAGCAATTGTTTGGAAAATATCCTCACATAAAATGATTATTGCCCTTGAGCTATAAACAACAATGTTCTCACAGTCATGGTGCAGCACAATTGAGTTCAGCCTGCTGATTGTGTAATGATCACTATCACTTGCTGTAACCCCCAGTAAGTGAAATATTTAATTATTGGGGTGTGGTCCAATAAAAAACATGCTGAGAACAAACCAGAGTCACCTTTGGTACCAAAAGATCTATATATCTGTGGTTATATGTGCTTCTCCTTGTGATATTGTTTACACTCAGCTGAACACAGAGGATAGGTGTGAGAATGAAAGCAGGAAAGTGTGCAGTGGTAATTATGTTCAAGGGGTGGAACTGAGGAGCTGAAGTATGGTTGTGTTAAAAGCAAACAAACAAATGAACAAAACCATCTCTAGACAGAAGAGAGGGAGTAAGAAGGAAGGTTAAATTTCAGGTGTATGGCTGTGCACAGTAGCATCACTTCACCACCTCTGGAGGTTTATTTATTCACCATTCACCCAGTCTGGGCACCATACAGTGTAACTAAATGCTAAGCAGAGGGTGAAATTTCAGTGACATATCTTAGCCCATCCAGAAACAAATTTTCTTGTATATTCTGCCAGAGTCTTCCTTAATGGCAAGTTCATGGCTGAAAGTGATTTCTTTGTCTCATGACAAGACATCAATTTATATTCATGATAGGCCAGATCTTCAGCTAGACTTACACTGAATCATGACTGATGAAAATCATCAAAAATTATTCCATGACAAGAAATAAATTTGCACAAGAAGCTGCAATGTAACACTGGTATGTTTACACTTCTTTTATCTATTCTTCTACCATTATCAGAGCTAGATCAAGTATCTCAGTATTACATAGTAACAGGCATTGTGCACATACACCAAATGATTCATGAATCAGAATCCCATTTTGAAAAGAATGTTCAACGCTAACGAGTGAAAGACTTCCTGAAAGTTAAACAAGGTTTTTTGTTTCCCTTTCTCACTGCTGTTCAAAGGATCTTTCGTTCCTAAGTGCCAAATTCATCTTTTTAAATAAAAGTCATGAAATCACAGAGTTTTTGAGATATCTTTGAAAGTCCTATCATTCTGACTCCTTTGTGGTTTTAAATCAAATGCATTGGGAAGATGGAAAAGAAAACTTTTCTTAATGCTACGGTAGAATCACTGTATCACTCTTTTTTTAAGAATAAAAGAACTTAAGAGACAGAGTTAAAAGTGCATATGCATCTCTGAATATGCAAAATATTTCGCACTGCTGGTGTTTTCAGATGTCAATTGTATTAGATTCTCTATTAGCCTTGTAGGACATTATGGTGCATATGAGGTGATTGTCAGATCCAAGGAATACTACTTCCCTCACTCCCTTATTTTGAGTAGATCTCAATATTCTTCCTCCTTAGACTATAATTACTCTGTAATTATTTTAACAATGGTATAACAATAAGTCTTGATAGAACTGTATCTTAAATGGAGCAGTGATGATCCACTTGATTTTTTATTTCTTCTATCTTCTTGCTGCAAATATGAAGAGATCACAGTAGCAAAGAGGAAAGAGAAATAATAAGGTGTTCTGGGTCTGGGTGTTCACCTCTTTACCTCTCTAAAAATCATTCTTCTCAGGAGCAGCATGTAAAAGTCACATTTTGCTGGAGAAATTCTTTTGTAGTGAAAAATGTCATGTTTGTACTTTGCTGAAAATCAAGCTTTCCCACAAAATGCATATGAACCCACTTAACATCTTACATAGCAAAGCATCTATTTGAGAACTAAATGTGAAAAAGAAGGAAAAAAAAAGTTGCAAGACCCTTACAATTGTAGGTCTAGCTTCATTCAATCTAGTATCAATATTTTCTGATTTGCTGAGTAAGCTTTAGAAAATGTTTTCTAACTGGTTTCAAAGTCTGCTTATCAAAGAGAAGGAAATCCTTCTAGCTGCATCTTCTAAATGTATGATGTTCTGGCATCTCAGGATCTGGCCTAGACTGATCCACTGACACTTTCTTATATATTGCTTTTCATTAAAAGTAAAACTTTTCTTTCTGTCATATGGTTCATAATCTCTACCTTTGTCCCTTCTCTTCTGTGCTTACTTTATATATATATATATATAATAACTTTCCGTAGTGCATTTTTGGCAGATAAAGCCTGCAGGATATTTTGTAAATCTTTACAAGTAAAAATATAATGTAATTACAAATTATTACTAGAAGTATTTTATTTCCAGAGGTTCAGGTCTAGACATATTTGAATGAAAATTATAGGTTATTCTAATCGGATCCAAACACCTGTTAAACTGCCTCAATTCTGCACATTGTATATTCTTCTCTTTGCTACTCGTGTGCTTTTGTTTCTTTTCATGTTATTTTATGCATCTTTCTGCATCCAGCAGACTGTTTCGGCCTGTATATATGATGCATATATGACGCAGCTGTGAGAAGTGCGCAATTTTACTTTCAAAATCAGCAGATTAAAATTAATGAAAGACTGACCAGGTTTATTTCTTTATATCTACTGTTTCCCACATGTGACTAAATTTCAATGATCCAGGAATTCTTTAGTTTTTCTTTTTTTCTTTTTCTTTTTCCTTTCTTTTAATCACATTTTCAGCTTTTCTTCTAAAACCAGTCTTCAAACCTGGGGCAGGAGGCTTGTGAACTTCTTAGCTGTGGCCTAAAGCTAGCAGAGGCTCTCATTCCTGCTATTTTGTGGGTTTAATATAATATACAAGAAAATAAGAATTAAATACATAATGTATCCCATCCTGCGCTCACCCATCATGTTTTGAAATTCTGTTTACTTAAAATCAAAGGCTTTCTATTGCCCCAAATTCCCCTCTCTTGTTCCTATCTTGATCATAAATGCTCTCTTACACCTACACTTCAATCAAATTGCTGCTTTAGTGAATTGGATTTAAGGTTGGCTTGAAGGTTGGCACAGTAACGTATTTGTATAATCTTTTCCAATAATTTTTCAATAAGGATCCTGTAGCGGTAAAGCTCTTTTAAGAAGTCATTTGTTTTTGAAAGTAGTGTGTTTAAAACATATAACATAATAAATCTAATAAATCTTACATTTGTGATAGGATTTTTTCTAATTTTTGGCATAATTCCAAAATGAATTTTTTAAAAAAATTCCCTGATCCTATTCATATATACACAGCTTTATGTTGTCTTAATAAAAGAGAGATTATGTATGAAAAGTGGTGGTGGAATGAGCACTAATATGATAATGCAATTGCAATTATTTTACACATCTTATTTTTTTTCTTTGCCAATATCATAAAAATTAAAAAAAAAAGCAAGATTAAATGACATAAGTTTAAAAATTTGGATACATCAGCCTTCTGCCTACACTGCATAGACATCTGAGGAACTGTGATAAGTAGTCTTCGAATTCACCTTATTCAAAGAGCAATATCTCTGAAATGGTTATGACATACTTCTAAATATATGTGGTTGAAAAATGAATTCTTTCTTTTCAAAAATATTAGGAAAATTAGCCTCTTATAGTATACACTTAGCCTGAGTGTATACTATAAAAAACAAGAATATGGACTGCATAATCAACCATAGTGAACAGCTTGGCTTCCTAGAATAGTCTTACCTAATGAATCTACCCATTCTCTGTTGCACTGAGAACAGTGTAACTGTCTAAGTTTTACAAACATCAGTGAGCATTTTGACTAAATGTATGTTTAACACACAAACACACACAAAAAGATCCCACAAAAATTAAAAGGCATGACATTTTGATTCTTCATTTGCATGTAACCCCATTCATTGTATCAAATAATAAAAGAGAAGGAACTACAAGCTCTGCCACATTAGGAATATATGGAGAGTTCTTTCTAATGTATGAAGTGCCACAAAGAGATACATAAAGCTTGAGTGGGCAATATGGAAAAGACTCTCTTACTTGCTTCTACACTGTATTATCTGGCAATTTTCTGTAAAATACACACACTGAAAAGCAAGCAATGACTTCCTCTTGTGAAACAGATGAAGGCAAGACACTTACTGGACAAATTTATAGTCATAGATAATATGAAAGCTATTTCTGTTCAATGGGCTGATCCAGTGCATGAGGCATGTTTCAGTTTCTTGATAAGTTTAGTGTAGTTTTGCATGTTCATTATCAATACAATGATACCATCCTGTCATTTTCCTGTAATTATTGTAATTATTTCAATAATCTTGTAATTATTGTAATGCTTTTAATGTTCAAAGCATAACAGTGAACTTTCACAGATTGAAACCTGTCTTTCTATTAGGAGAAGTTCATCTAATCAGGATGAATATGTATCCATAAAGTCTTTCTCAAAGGAACCACTGAAGATTTGGAAATACCATACTCTATATAACTTCCTTCTTCCTTTGGGAGTGCCAAGTATAAAAGGGAGGCAATATTTATCATTGCCAGGAAACAGCACAGTAATACATGCATAATTAGAGGAGGCAGTTTACTGCTGCTTCTCGTTTTGAGAGTACTAGTAGAAGAAAAAAACTTTGCCCACTACTTCCAGTTATTACTAAACTTGATCTTCACTTTCCTAAGCCCATATGGTTATGCCACATATTGACAGTTCAGTTCACTGCAAATCTGGATATGAAGTAGTTCCAGATCCAATTAAAGTTATGGATTGTAAATAAAATTCAATCATCTGAATCTTACTTCTGGTTTATGCCTAAAAATAGTATTTCTAATAAGTAATTACCTGAAGTTAACTAAACCAAATGCATATGGTGAATAAGTTTTTCCTATCTCTTTCTCTTTATCATTAACACTGCTAGATTTTGAGAATATTGATGATGCAACTCTCTCTCTAATTACCTACTCTTCTAGTACCTATAGAGAGCATCAAGAACTGATGCATTTTCCTGCAATCAGCTAGAACCAAACTGGCTAAACTGGGAGAAAACTGGCTTTGTAACAGATGACTAAGCCAACTAATGCTTCTCAGGTTAAATAGTTATTTTCACTATTTTCACACACATAAATTACAGCTTTGCTAGAACAGTCTTTTGCTTTATTTCAATACTTCTCACAGAGCATGAAACATGAAATAAAAATTGAGCGCAGCCTTTCAGATCTTCATTACAGATTGTCTTCAAACTTTTAATTGGTGGAAAAGCCCTGGCTTTGTTTGTTAAGGAAATAGGCTGTTTTATGCTGATGTTATCCATCTAGGATTCTGAAAGGAACCATCTTTCTTTTTTTTAATGCATATCATCTTATTGAACAGTTTCTTTTAGTAAGTCATGGAAATTATTCCTATTAAATGCAAAAATATTCATGGATTTGATTGCTGACATGAATATATTGGTTGCAGACACTGAGATACCAGTGGGGAGATGAATGAGATATTTCAGTTTGTTAAGACATTAAAAATGGTATTAAGATGCTATTTTCCCTGGACTTGTCCTTAAAGGTAAAATCATTTCTTTTTGAAAATATAACACATTGATTCTAAGTGTTTTGTTGTGATGTTACATGACAGAGGAGTAGATTATTTCTCACATGCTGCAAACAGCACAGATGTTATAAGATTACCTTGTGTGACATGAGTTGAGAGTAGGTTCCCCTGTCCATAATCAGAAAATGCAGATGAACTCCTACCTGATATACTTTGGGCTGTGAATAGAATAACACTAGTTTCTCTTCTTTGCAAGCTAGCACAAAGGATATCTGACAGCATGTGTGAAGGAGTAGGAGGCAGGCATCAAATTATTGTTGCAAGAAGCTTTTGTTAAATATTGTAAAAATAATACATGGTAGGTGAGATTATAAAAGAAAATTTGAATAGGCAAGATTGTGCCTACTGGAATCTGTGAATCTGTATATCAGATGCATCCTGAGAAAGATGACTGATACCTCTTTCTCATATCTTCTGGAAAGGCCTGGTTTTAGTCTATCAAGCTTGTCTTTGTTTTGTACTGCCTCTTGATGTTAGCAGGGCTACACTAGGGTAACTTCATTCCTAGGGTGAGTGCATCTCTATACCTGAAATTTCAACCATTGCAAAGAAATGTTTTTTTATTTTTTTTTAAATGGGTCTTGAGCCCATTACACTGGTAGAGATGTCTGAATTACTTCCTAAGTGATTGCAGATGGATTTTCTCTCATCCAAAGATGACATCATAGAGATTACTGCTTTTATTAGGCTGTTCTTGTGGTTACCTAAAATAAAACTCAAGACACTTAATGTGGACTGACAATGACAGTTTTGCAAAGCTCAGAATGATCATTCATAGACATTAAAATAGACAAAATCTCTAGCTTATTAATTAGATATTCCTTTATAAAATTGATATAATACCTTTTATGGGCTTGTTTTTGTATTTAGTAAAACTGACAACACTACACAACGAACATGACACCAAAACAGAACTGTATGAGAAGGCACACCAGTAAATCTAAGCAATTATATACAGCAATCGTGGTTAGGCAGGATTAGCTGCTTAGCAGGCTCCTAGGGTCCTGCATAATTTCACACATCTATAGTTTTTCAGTTCTGCTCACCTTGCTTACAAGGAATTGCTGTATGAGCTGGAAGTCACTAGTACTGTACCAGTGTAAATCTATTGCTAGTTGCTTGGCACAACATGCCGACAAAAGAAAAGTCAAGATTAATTGATATTTAGGGTTTGACATTGCAGAGAGATGGCAACCAGCATCCAAAGACCTGGAGCTCCCAGCAATTCATGCACCCATGGCAAAAGCAAATCACTTCCCAAAATGTCTAGAGGTCAGTTACTCAAAGCAAGTAATGAGAGAAAGGCAGTTCTCCAGATGGAGAACTGAGAAAAGTTCTAGTACACCAAGTAGAACAATGAAGAGGGCCAGATACATGCCTGTATGTCCTCAGTCCCAGGCTAAATCTTAAAACCTTTCTGCATATGCCAGTGGCTTTACTATGAGTTGCCATCTTTTTTTTTTCCCCCAGATAGCAAACTTTTGCTAGTTTAATGTAAAATGTCAACTTATATTTTCCTCCTGATTTATACTATTTGCAATAATCACTCTACTATTAAGCACTTTTTTAGAAAAAATAGCTAAGGCAGCAAATTATATTTAATGTATGGGTTCCTACTGAGTTGTATAAGTCAGAAATTATTTGATCAACAGAGTAACAACCTAAGTGTAAAAAAATGCAGTTCCTTGTTTTGCTCATTTCTGTTCTCCTCTCCTGACTTTTTCTCATTTTAAAAATAGACTTTTAAGCCTAAATTAGATTTATTTTTGAATTCTTTTTTCTCTTTCCTGTGTTACTATCGTTTTTCTTTCATTTTATGTTTTTCACTCTCTCCTCTTTCTTTCTTTTCCTAGTCTGTTCTCCTGTTACATCCTGTTGCTTCTTAGTATTCAATTTCCTTCTCAGATTGCCTCCTGCATGTGTTGACCTGTCTTTCCCTGCATTTCTGTTCCACCCCCCTGCTCTGCTGCATTCAAGGGGGATTGAAAACTGCCTGATCTTTGAAACACAGCACCACTCAGATGTTGTCAATCATGTCTTGCAGTGTAGATTTTGACATGCAGCAGTGTAAAGAAAGAAAAAAAAAGATAGCTGACTGCTTCTGAAATACATGACTGTAAAACTATTCCTCTGCAGCCTTCTTTGCAAGAGGTTTTCATCGTTTTTTAGCTTTCTTCGCACAATTAAAGCTGGCTCCTGGAGAGTCTTCTTGTTCATATGTTCGTTCCAGCCTGCATGGTATGATAATAGTACTTCAATAGTATGTGAAGCCTTGTGCTAATCTAACTATTGCTAGTTCATCTTATTCTTCATTAACTTTTTTATTTTTTTATCAAATATCATTAATTTTATGTGTATTCGATAGAATTGTGGTTTAAATATTCTTTCGAGAAGTCTTATTAAAGGAGAAGTCTTATTAAAGTCTTATTAAAGTCTTATTAAAGATGTTATCCAAAACATCTGAGAGGGCAGCTTTTGACAAAGCAGGGAAGGTTCTCCCATGCCTTTTATGTGCTTCCTATGTTAGACACTGCAATTTAAAGAAAGGACAATACCTTTAAAATATGCTACATTATAAATACACATCTTCCACTAAAAATGAACTGAATGTATTTTCATGTCTGACACAAAAGATATGATATTGGAAGTCTGAAAGAAAATGATCATACATGGCCTGAAAGAAGTAAAAATACCTCTGTCAATATATTTTTGAAAAAATATATACTTTCATTTCCTGATGAAGAGTAAAATCCATAATGGTGAGCATTGCAAAGTTAATTCTCTAAATTAGGGGGAAAAGCAGCACTTGGTGAGGTCTGCTGCCATTACTACCAACAATAGAAATTCCACTTTTTATTTGTGAAAATGAGCTTCCTGAATGTTTAATAGTTTACTTACAGTTGCTTTATGCTTCTTCAGTGTCATTTGAAATGTTCCTAACACCATCAATGTCTAAAAACTAAGCTTTCAAATCAGATCCTATTTGATTCAGCAGAAAAATGGAAGAGGAAAAAACATATTCATAAATGATATATATGCTTCCTACTCTTCGAGTGCTCAAAACTAGCTTGGGTGTACCCTTTGCAATAAATAGTCCAGTAATTCAGTTTTAGGCACCTAATGCAGTGGACTCCACAGAAATCTTCCTGGCTATTGATTGGTAACTATAGAGACTCCAAATGCCTGCAGTTCCAAAAAGTATTCACTAAAAAAACAGTGATTTATTTAATGGATAGAAAATGGTGTACATGGCAAGTATTGACCTTGTCTGCAGGTATCATATCCTTGAAAAATTGTGAGGAAAAAGTTGTGTGCATATAAAATAAGGCTACACATGTGTATGATGCAATGTAGAACAATATTCTGATTTGGTAGCACTATATTTTCTTGTTTTCTTAAGATTTTCTTAAGAGTTTTGTGAAGTTTGTGTGCATCTTCAAACAAGCCTTTCCAAGCACTGTCAGGGCCAAAGCTTAACAGGGACACCTAGTGGCTTTTCCAAATTAAATGGGTACTTGCTGAAAAACTTCCTGTTTTTTTAGGGAAAAAATCTAAATGCCTGTGTTTCCATGGGGCATCACAAAGCTTTGCACAGCACAGATTCTCTCTGCACATTATTCTCTCATTTATGAAGATATATATATATATATATATAAAATAAATGTTGTGATGGTCTGTTAGTACAAGAAAGAAAGTTTGTTGTATGATTCTATGACTGTTATTATTGTGGCCTTAAGAAACTGGCAGGCAGGTTATTTGAAATTAATTCCGCATATCAACTTCATCATTTTATTGGTGTTGGAGCAGAGGAATGCTGTTTATTTCTGTATGGAGTTGAGAATGTTTAAAGTTAATTTTTTAAAATATAATGTGAGGTAGATATTTCATTTTGTGTTATGACCAGGTTTTTGCTTTCTTCCTGAACTAAATTTTTACTGGAAATTAATAATGTTTATAGAAGTAAGCTACCTAAGTGACTTCTGAGGGACTTCTACATATAAAACCCCTTTCCTTTAAAACAATAATTCACTGTCTAGGAGTAATTTTTAGCAGAGAAAACCAAAGTTATTTTATGTGAATAAAATA
This sequence comes from Nothura maculosa, assembly GCA_032353885.1. Taxonomy (NCBI): domain Eukaryota; kingdom Metazoa; phylum Chordata; class Aves; order Tinamiformes; family Tinamidae; genus Nothura; species Nothura maculosa. The sequence continues at coordinate 123,450 of JAUBOD010000377.1, forward strand.
ACAGGTCAGAGAGAGATCCATCCAGCCCTATATTGTATCTCCTTTTATGGCTGTAATTAGATGTGTCCGAGTGATAAATGTCAGTGAGCTGCAGTCAGCAGGGTTCCGTCTACCTTCTCAAAAAAAAAAAAAAAAAAAGAAATAGAAAAAGTGAAAGTATCAGAAGGCCAGTGCAGATCACCAAGCACAAAAATCGAGCTTGCTATGACAGAGACTAGACAGATGCTGTGTAGGCTACAACTACACTGCCAAGGTGGCACTGGCGCTAGACACATATCAAACACATAGAGACCATCAGTACTATGCAGAATTATCTGTCTGTGTAAGCAAAAGTTTCTGAGTTGCCAGGAAGGTGTCAAAATCATAGAAAAAAATATGTAGATGGTACAAACTCAGTGGCAGAGATTTTGGGATGCAATTGCAAGACATCTGGCCCTTGCAGGCAGGAGCATTACACTGAGTGAATGATACTGCACAATAAAGGAAACTCAAGCTCATAATCTTTTAAAGCAGAAAAACTGTGGCTAATTAGAACAGGGCTTAACTAAGACCTCTGTGAATCATCACTCTTGTCCAGATCTTCTATGGAAAAAAAGTTCCAAAGAATGAACCTCCTTCTCAGAAGATAAGAGAGCTGTGTACAGATATTCTGGGAGAGCTGTTCCCATGTCTCATTCAGTAATGACACAGAGTGATTCACATATTGATAGAAAAGTCTGAGAACAATCCTTTCCTACACAGAACCTTTTTTCTCAAAAACGAACAAAAGTCTTCAGCTATTGTCCTCAGGTAATTTCATCGACTTAAAAATATATGACGTAGACTATGCCTTGTTACAGCTGTTTTCGTGGATGAGGAGAGATTCATTAGTTCTTGTTTCCCCTGCAGCGTAGCTAAGTAACATAATACGAGCTTGTTGTACCTTCTTTCTTCAGTATATTTATATTAATGCTAGATAGTATGCATTGTAATTGTCCACCGCTGTCAAACAGCTGAATCCAAATAGACTTGCTTAGAAAGCACTCAAAATCTATTGGAAAGCTGATAATGTTTACTGGTCCTCACAATAGTATGATTTCCTTTTACTCCTTTTCAGGATCACATATATCTTATTATATAGCTCATCAAAATTTTTTGTACTCTCTCCCATATGACAGAGAGAGGTTTTGCTCCCAGTTTTGATCAAAAACTTACTGAAAGTAGTTGAAAATTTACTAGTGATATTGATGACCTTTGGTTTAACCTTAGCTTTTCCTGCCTTTCTTGATTCTCAGCTGAATTTTACTATGATGTAGAGGATGGCTGCATACATTGTAAATTACTAGATAAGTCCATCAGAAAAATACAAAATACTAGTATTATAATACTCTAGATCCTGTCTCCTAAACAATATGAAATATTTTCTCTTTTTTATCCCTTGAAGTGCTTGGAAAATGTTATCTCAGAGTACTGCAGATTAAACATGTTGTTGATCATTTATGGCTCTGTTTTCAAATTAGTTATAAATGATTTATTTTTAAAATTGTAAAGAATGTGTTTATTTCACTACATACCAATCAGTTAGCAGTATTTCATTACTATTCATTATTATTATTAAGAAGGCCAATTAGGCAACTGCATAACTATTATACAGTAGTCACAGTAAGATCTCGTTCAAAAATACTGGATTTTTGTGTCTGAATTTTACTTTATGATAGTACAGTTGTCAAGTTTTAAAAGAAGCTCAGCAATAGCTCCTGGCATCAGGTATTATTTTTTGATGCAGTTAGCACTGTTTGTGTGGCTTGATTCTGACTTTACTGTGATATATAAAAATCAAAGGTAGCTCTAGACATGGAAGCCAAATAATGAATCGGATGTTTGAATTATTAAATTAATTTTATAGACTAGTCTAGAATTGTAGAAAACAAAATTCTGATGTCATAGTTCTTTCAGATGTCCTTATTCTGCCCAATAGGAAGGATTCATCTCCTTGCTTGCTTTATACTCCCACATTTTTGCTTTGAAGCCCTTTAAATCTCACTAGTTGTGTGAAGCTACTTTGGATTCACATGAGAACCATGCTAAAGATATACGTTGAAAAACTTATTCATCAGGGCTTTGATAAGTTAATGATAAAGATACTTCAAGTATTATTGCATCTCTTTTGGGAAATAGCATCTAAATAGAGCTGAGAATAATACATTTAGAATTTCCTGCAGTGGAAAGTATAATTGCTTGCAGACATATTTTATGCCTATGGAAAAATCATAATATAAATGAGTTACCAAAATTATATTTGAGATTTTCTAGCAATGCTTTTTCTATTTATAAGCTTCAGGCCTATGTCAGGGAGCAGGTATTCCTGGCAGTATAGAAACAGCATGCTGGGTAGAATTAGAGAGAAAAGTTAATGAATTCTATGCCAATACTACCCACAGGGAAGCGAAATACTGAAAATGCCTATGAAAATGAAGTTTGAACACTGGCCTCTAATGCTACATTAGCTAATTTTTGTGTGTCATCAAAATCCTTGGATATCCAGGAGCTGACTTCTTGAGGTATCAGATATCCTATACTAAGGATATAGTGGAGACAAAGCCTGGACAGAGACAGACGCACAAACACAAGATACACTATGGTCAATATTGAGCATTTATTACTTCTGCATCTGAACAGGATTTCCTAAGCAATTTCCCTATGGAGGCAATAATATTGTGGGAGAGTCCTTGGCACTGTTGAATGGTGGTCCATGGTGAGGATGGCCAGTGGACACTACATGAGATTTTATTTGGGATGAACACGCCCCATCGATGTACCATCTCCACTGAATGGTCTGGCTGGCTTCCATTGTCCTTGACATTCTTCTGCATTCCCCTACAGGCACTTAACACTTCATAATGTGCAAGTCTAACAATATTCTAGCAAGGAGGAAAAGTTATCACCATAAATAAAGTTACAGATCTCACATAGGCATAAAAGGCAATGTATCACCTAAGCATATTAAGTTGGTAACTTGGCTTTTCGGTTCTTTGTTACAGACTTTTGCTCAATGGTATTAATCAAACTTCAGGCAATCAGTTGCATACTCCTATCTGCCTAAAAACCTATTCCCAAGAACATGGCAAATACTTTTCCTTAAAAAGTAATTAACACAAGTTGGCATGGCAAGACACTGTCTTAAAATTGTATGAATTGCATGTTTTTGAAAAGGAGGCATACCTAATAAGTCTAAGGGTAAATTCATACTAGTACGTAAATTGCAAGGTGCTCCTCAGTAGTACGTTGCTTTCCATAGCTCAAAAAATATTTATTATTATTAAAAAAAAATTTATTATTAGAAAAAAACAAAATACAGATAAAGTCATTAAAGAGGGGCAGGGGAAGAAATACAAAGACTTAGATTGAAATGAGGACTCAGTGAAGAGGAGAGATTTGGGAAACCTCCTGTAAAGGAACTCTTGATCAGTTCTGCCCACTAGCACCACTGAATTGTGTACCAGAACACAAGATATGCCAGGGATTTCCAGGAAAGAGGGAGTGGATCAGAGGTAGTTTAGGACAAAGCATGGGACAAAGTGAGACATGAACTAAAAAAACAGGAAATTCTTTTTGGAGCATAAGAAACCAGTCAGGGTAACCAGTGGCTGGAACAGGTTGACTTTCCTGTAGACATACCAAACCCAAACAGACACATTCAAGAGCAAACTATTCTGATGGGACTTGCTTAAACAGGATCATTGGACAAGATGTCTACATGACATTTCCAACACCAACTATTCTGTCATTCTGTCATTCTACAGTAATCGGGTCAATACCATCAAAGCTGGGCAGGCTTACACAAGTGGAGAAAAAAAGTACACAGCTGATGGGTTTCTTTATTTTTATTATTTATTTTATTATAATTTCTTAGTTTAAAGGAAAAGCTCTGTATGCATATACTTTGACTTCATTGCATATCATGATTTATCATCATGCTCTGTTCTATTACCAGAAGAGAACTGAAAGAAACCATGATAGTATGCAGAGTTTTTAAAAATTACCTTTTTGATGGCAGCAATCACAAGATTGTGGCTTACATTTAAAACTAACTCTATCAGATTCGTACCCAGTGGATGGCCATGCATTTTTGGTCTCCTTTTTGTTCTGTTCAGTATTTACATACAGCTGCTAGGGAAATGTTACCTAGCAATATTGCACTATTGCTATATTGCTGTATATATTGGATATATTACACAGATAGCACTTTAATCTGTCTGCTTCTCCTAACTGGCAGGGAGATCATTGCCATGAAGCCAACTAATCATATTATCATAGACACATTACTTTTGGAAAAGACCTGCAAGCTCATCAAGTCCAACTGTAAACCCACCATGTCTGCTAAACCGTGTTCCTAAGTGCCTCATCTACACATTTCTTGGTACAATCGTCACTATAACAAAGAACTGCTGGTGGTTCACAAACATGGAATAATGCTATTTGTATAGAAACATGAAAAAAAATATTGTTAAAGTTGTCACTGAATTGTCAATGACAACATATTGCAAGAACAACCCATGACTTCTGACTTCTTAATTATGGGCTTTGACATTTATGGGCTTTGATATTTGAAGGAAACGTGTAGCAAGACCCATTCTTTACATATCCTAGATCCCATTGCATGTGCTTATAGCTGCCTATTGAGAACCCTGCTGAAGCAGGATTCGATTACTGTTGAAAATGATAGGTCTGGAAAATCTGACACTGCTTCAGATTTAAAGCAATGCAACTTCCTTTTTATCTTGCTTGTAGCATCACAAGGAGCTCAGTCACTGTAGCTGAGAACCTGTTGGGTAACAAATTAAAATTTCAGAGCAAATTCCATCCTCATTTTTTTTCTATGGAGGAGATAAATTCTATTGCTATGCCTGTAATCATAAACTATATATACATACAAAATCATACAGTTTGGAAGATCATTTCTTTCAAGGTTAAGAAAGATAATCTTTTGATGTAGAGCTACTGTTGAGAGAAATCTGCCCTCCTTCCCTTTAATAAATTCATTCGGCCTTCCCACCAATTTAATGTTAATTTATTCATATATCACTAATTAATGCAAATATGAGAACTATAATATTTAAAATTTTCACATTATCTTGCTTAATTTCCTGTTCATTGCAGCAGTGCTTTTTAAGGTTCACATATTTTTCGATGATTGTCACAATCTCCAAAAGCACAAGGTTTAGCTCTTCCCTTTCCTTTTTGTCATAAGATTTCTACTCCAAATCACTATTTCCAATCTGGAACATCAAAATCTTGCATGAGCTATCTGTGAAACAGTTTGATCTGCTTAAGTTTAGAGTAGAAGAGACTCAATAAAAAATGTGCATTCTTTTAGAATAACATTTATCCATTTAATATTGCACATCACTCACTGCAATATGCAGCAATATTTACACCAAGTAAATTCTGTGGAGTTTAGTCATATCAGTTAGTTTGTCTTCTGATATTAAGAAGCCAGAAGGAAACAGCAGCATATGCTACTGGGAAGCTATACTGTCTTTAGAAAGAAAAATCTGGATCTTTACTCATTATTGCATTACAACATTTGTGTGTACCAGTACATCTGCAGTGAGGATAATGGTGTTATTCTTGTCTTTGCCAATGAATATTTATTTGCAAGTGATATCAGTTTTCACCAGTAAAACAGATACTTTACTTATTAGATATAAGTGAACAACTTGACAAAGCTAATTTTGAAGAATTTAACCTTTAAATTCAATTTACCTCTGAATTGGGTAGGAAAAGGTTGCAAAATAGGGCATTGTTCACAGTGGTTCATGTATTTCTTCAACAAGTGATATTTTCAATATTCTCAATTTTTATGAGCTAGTTAAATATGTGTAATTGATGATAGTTACTTTGATTGAGTTAAAAATTCTGAACTTTATTTTGTCTCCAAAGCCCCTTTATAGGTATTTTTCCTGTATTTATTTATGTATTTATTTATTTCCATCTTCCGTGCTTTAACTCACTAACAATATCAGATGCAATCTCTTTTTTTTCTACTACTAATTCAAATAGTTCCTTTATTCTTTTCATGTTATTTAGGTATGAAATGTCTGCTATAATATAAAAAAGGTTATAATAAAATATAAGGCTTATATTTTCCTTCTATCATATTTTCAGGATCCTCTTTCTATGTAATAACTTCAAGATATTGTTAACAATTTTAGAAATCTTACAATTTAAAAATATAAGCTATTCCAAGAACTCTTTTTTGCTTAGTTTCACATAATTTGGAGTTCTAAGTTTTGTACAGGCAATTTGTATTTGTGTTTTGTATGATTTGTATAATCATATGAATTTATCACTGCTATTTTCTCTCTGTTGCTTGGTACACTTCATTCTCTTTGAGTCAAAAATATTCTAAGTATACATATAACCACTTAGTATACTCACTTGTCTTGTTTGGTGGTTCTTGGTACAAACAGATCTTAATTTTAATTAGTCTTACAATACTAATGCAGAAAAGATTTAAAATGCTTATCTAATGGTTAAGATTTCTTCTTTTTACACTTCTGCATGATGTCTGCTATAATGGGAACTGGTCTATGTCTTAGCTGTACTTAGGTGTTAGCAACAACTTAATGAATCTTATGAAAACAAACGTAGCATAACTGTGGCCTGCATGTTGCTGTTAGCCCATAAGGATTTTCTACCAAGTTAGTGGAGGAAAATGATTCCAAGACTGAAAAACAATTGAATTAATGTTTTTTTTTTCAAATAGGAATGAAAGGAAAAACTGTTTTTATTTTTTTCTTATTGTTGTTAGGAGACTTCTTCCAGTGTATTAAATATTAGAATAGATGTAGTTGGCTATTTAATGTTTTGCATCTTGTTTATTCAAAATCTGAGATATTTAGGAGACCAGTGAAAGAATGGACAGCAAAATCTCTGCAGAAGCATAGAAGATTTGATTGAAAAGGCAGGGAAATTAATAAATCATAATTTGTTTGCATTATTTCTGTAACACTTAAATTTAAAGAAAAAATGTCTCCACAGGAGAATGTGACAGGTATGATTGAGCTTGAACATGGCATATAATCAATATATTGATTATTTTGATTATATATATGTAGATTATATATATATTGATATATCAATATATTGATAAATTGAGAAATTTATCTGACAGCAGACTAGATGAGGCAAAGTTTTTGCTAGACATTATCTCCAAAGTCAAAAGATTAGTGTCTTTTTTCAAGCAACCTTTTTGTCAAGGTTTAACAGTCTAGATAGATGTTTAGATAGATGTTATGGTTAGGATTGTGTTCATCCTCCATGCGTCAATTTGACAACCCAATAACTACATTTCTAATTGTCTGGTATTTCTGTATTTTTCTTCTACCTTACTAAAACCATCTCAGTTTGCCTTTCATCTGACAGTCTGTTTTTATTCATCCCCTGGAACTAGTTCCAAAATTGATACCTTGCTGTAATCCTCTTCCTTTTTACCCCTTCCTGGGAAGCTCTAGTCCTGCAGCACAGGAGAGCACAAAAAAGCCAGAAGACTAAATGATACAATAGACTTGGAATTGGTATCTAAGAAATGAGACTTGAGATTGGTATCTGAGAAGTGAGTGAGCATATGAAGAAAATCCTTCCCAAACCACCATGGACTATGAAAAAAGCTCGAATTACACTGATAAAAACCTCAGTAGTTTTAACTGCTCACATCTTTTAACTGTCTACAGCTCACCCATAAATTATATTTTGTTGGCTTATTGTTTGTGGAAAGGTTTATCCTCTTCGTACAACTCAGTATCTTTTCCACGTTCCAAAAACTAGGAAAGCTAAGAATCAGTGAACCCGAGGAGAGAAAAAAAAAACTAAAATTGAAAGAACAATTTGTTTTCACACAGCATGATTAAACAAGAAATATATCAGGAAGATACTTGAAGAGTTTCTGTGGTACCATCTTGATACATTGTGTCTTGGGTCGGACAAATACAGTTTAAAATCTTTCAAAGATAGGGAACTTAGTTTATCTCAATATTCAAGATAAACTTCACACAACTTCCATGAAAAATTAATCATAAAAGTTTAGAAAAGGAAGCAGTAAAAGATAAAGTACGGGTGAACTAAACCAGGCATAATTATTGCTTGATAATTCTTACTATCTGAAGAACTACAAGGAAATGTAGGTAAAGAGGGGAAATCAACAAAACAGTGTTCTAGTCTTACTCTCTTCCTTCTGAAACCTAGTTTCAGACTCCACAGTTTTATATCATTGGATCAAAGAAGGAAGGAAGCCTTAACAGACTTACTCTAGCTCTTCAATATTTGATCCATTAAAGTTCCAAATGTTTTATTAACACACTTTTCTGTATTCTAGCTACAGTGAAAACATCCTTTTACACTATTAGAGATATTTCTTATATCTCTACATTTTAGTTACCAGATGAACTGGATAGCTGCAAAAAAGTATCTCATACTTCTACTACCCAAAACAAAAGTTTCAAGGCTGCTTGTCTTCCACTGAGTTTGTTTTATGTTTTCTGCATTAGGTGATGGGAAATGAATTCCCTGAATGCAAGTCATATCAGTAGGGGCCAAAACTGAACACAGTATTGGAGGTGCAGCCTCACCTGCATTCAGTAAAGGGGGACGATCATTTCCCTGGTCCTGCGGACTATGCTGTTGCTGATACCAGCCATGAGGACATTGGTCTCGGCCACCTGGGCACCTGGGCCCTCTGCTGAATCATGTTCAGCCGGCTGCCAGCCAACACTCCCATATCCTTTTCTGCCACACAATTCTGCCCCAGGCCTGCAATGTTGCATGGGGTTGTTGTGACTGAAGTGCACCTCAGTTCTGACACTTGGTCTTATTGAGCCTCACAAGTTTGGTCTCAGCTCATCAGTCCAACCTATCCATATCCCTCTATAGAATCTTCCTATCCTCTAGCAGATCAACTTCATCCCAGCATGGTGTCATCTGCAAACTTGCTTTTATATTTTATGCTTTTATAGCTCTTGACTGCAATGTACTTGTCTGGCAAATGCATCAGAAAGGCTTTTTTTGATGAACATTTTTTTCCTTTGTGAGTTATTGAATATCTTTCTTTAGTAACCACCCTTACAAAAGCACCTTACCTTTGACTAAACCTCTAAAGTACCGTCTTAGGAGCAGGATAATTATATTCTATAGAAGCTATCCTATTTCATACTATTCTGAGATTTAAATCAAAGACGGGAATTATATGTAATCTAGATCTTACATGTAATTTACATTAGATAGATCTCATATCACTATGACTCCCCTAAAATATGTGTATTCCTTTGGAATGTATGCGCCTTATAAAAAAAAAACTCATCCAGGCATTTTGTCATCACAGTCAATTCATCTGCCTTGAAAGTTCTGCATTGAATACTCTGTAAACATTAATCCGGTCATTCATTTTCAAATCGCACAAAATCTCTGTGTACTAAAAAGAAATAAACAATTTGTACTTAGTACAAAACCTAAACAGAGGTTCACTACTTCCTCCTATCTACACACATATGTATTTGTGAACAAGCATCACTATAGCTTTAATGTATGCAATAAATTTTAGAAGGAGTCTTCATGGTCAAGGAATTCTTTTTCCTTGAAGATAACACATCGTTATCTTAAAACACGGAAGTGAATATCAGAGGCAGAGTTTTAGGCGCATGCCATCTCACAGACAGAAGCCCCGTGGTGTGATTGATTTAGTATAATTTAGCCCTTGTATGATTTAGCCCTCTTCACAAAGTGTACAGTGCTTATCTCGACTTTAGCTGTAGCACTGTCATGCAGAGACCTACATAGTGTGAGAAAAAAAAAAAATTTTGTTTATTCTGATAGTTAGATAAATGAATCCTTTGGCATGCCCAATGACACAAAAATAAAATCTGCTTTTTTTTTCCTTCTTGTAGCCATTTGGAATAGTTCGTACTGTTTTGTTTCAAATGACAATGCAAGCACCTGTTTTGAAGTAGTACTTAAATATTGGCAAAACTCTGTTCTGTAGCAGTTTTAACTTCTCCCTTTTCCCATCCTCATCCCTACAGGCACGTGACTGACGGTTTCACCACATCAGTGAAGTCATGCTTCACACGGCAGTATCATGCTGGCAGCCATTCCTAGGTCTGGCTGTGCTGCTGGTTTTTATGGGCCCGACGATAGGCTGCCCAGCCCGCTGTGAATGCTCAGCACAGAACAAGTCTGTCAGCTGTCATCGAAGACGTCTGATGTCTATTCCAGAGGGCATCCCCATCGAGACCAAAATCTTGGACCTCAGCAAGAACCGACTGAAGGGTGTCAACCCTGAGGAATTCACATCATACCCTTTGCTGGAGGAGATAGATCTCAGTGACAATATTGTTGCCAATGTGGAGCCCGGAGCCTTTAACAATCTCTTCAACTTGCGGTCCTTGAAATTGAAAGGAAACCGTCTGAAGCTGGTCCCCCTAGGGGTGTTCACTGGTTTGTCAAACTTAACAAAGCTGGATATAAGTGAAAACAAGATTGTCATTTTGCTGGACTACATGTTCCAAGATCTACATAATCTAAAATCTCTGGAGGTTGGGGATAATGATTTGGTTTATATATCCCACAGAGCCTTTAGTGGACTGCTTAGCCTTGAGCACCTCACCCTGGAGAGATGCAACCTCACAGCTGTACCAACAGAAGCTCTTTCCCATCTTCACAATCTCATCAGTCTGCATCTGAGACAGCTCAACATAAATATTTTGCCTGCATATGCCTTTAAAAGATTATTTCGACTGAAAGAGTTGGAGATAGACTTCTGGCCCCTCCTGGACATGCTTCCTGCCAACAGTCTGCATGGTCTCAATCTTACTTCTCTCTCCATCACCAACACTAATCTGTCTGCAATACCTTACTCTGCTTTCAAACATCTGGTTTACCTGATACACCTAAACCTCTCCTACAACCCTATCAGCACCATTGAAGCGGGCATGTTATCAGATTTAGTGCGTTTGCAGGAACTCCACATTGTGGGGGCCCAATTACGTACCATTGAACCACATGCATTCCAAGGGCTCCAATTCCTACGTGTGCTTAATGTCTCTCAAAACCTGCTAGAAACTGTTGAAGAGAACATATTCCATTCCCCCAAGACCCTTGAGGTCCTTTGCATTAACAACAACCCTCTGGCTTGTGACTGCCGCCTCCTCTGGATTTTACAAAGGCAACCCACTTTGCAGTTTGGAGGCCAACCACCAACGTGCGCTGGACCAGACAGTGTCAAAGAGAGGTCTTTCAAGGACTTCCACAGTACAGCTCTTTCCTTCTACTTCACCTGCAAAAAGCCGAAGATACAAGATAAGAAGCTGCAATACCTGGTAGCAGAAGAAGGGCAGACAGTACAGTTGATGTGCAATGCTGATGGGGATCCTCAACCTACTATATCTTGGGTAACCCCACGTCGGAGGTTGATCACAGCTAAATCAAACGGAAGGGCCACAGTGCTAGGAGATGGTACACTGGAGATCAGATTCGCTCAAGACCAAGACACGGGCATCTACATTTGTATTGCCAGTAACGCAGCTGGGAACGACACTTATTCGGCCTCCCTTACAGTAAAGGGGTTTGCATCAGACCGTTTCCTTTACGCCAACAGGACCCCTATGTATATGACAGATTCCAACGACACCAGTTCCAATGGAACTAATGTGAACACCTTCTCTCTGGATCTTAAGACAATATTGGTGTCCACAGCTATGGGCTGTTTCACATTCCTTGGAGTGGTTTTATTTTGTTTCCTACTTCTTTTTGTGTGGAGCCGAGGGAAAGGCAAGCACAAAACCAGCATTGACCTTGAATACGTTCCCCGCAAAAACAACGGTGCTGTAGTTGAAGGGGATGTTGCTGGACCACGAAGGTTCAATATGAAAATGATTTGATGGTTTTCTGCTAGCAGTGCTTTTTTTTTTTTTTTTTTTGGCGTGGCATTATAACCAATTAAACCAGCCTGGCATGCAGAATCGCTGGGCAAAGGCAGCTTAATGCAGCTGTCACTGTTTCAAATGGTTATGTGAAAATGGAAAGACTATTTGTGGCTGTATAGCAGAGCCTCCAAACCTTGAGGCAGATATGTCAGGGCCTTTCACAGAACTGGTAAATTGTACTAATTGTTTGCATTGCAAATATTTGCATTCTGGGGATATCAGTAATGAGCTGTTGGCTCATTCTCATGGACAACTGTTCAACATTTTCTACCACTACAAAAAGACAAAGAAAAAAAGCCTACAGTGTAGGATTTGCATAGTTAAAGAAAAAAAAATGCGTTTGTCTAAAGCATACTCTACAGTGAAGTTTTTATCAATAGATTTTATTTGGTAAAGCCTTGCATCACATCTTCTAGTTGGTTCAACACCACAAAAGATATAGCTTTTTCTTTTTTTTAAGATACATCTATACTGTGTACATTTAAAGCAATACAAATGACAGGTTGTGCTTTTAGATATCCACCAATACTGACCCAAGTGTGATGTCATCATCCTTTTAAATACCATTTAACACAAATGACACTCCTGCGGTTACCAATTAGAAATAACATATGTTTTTCCTCGTATAAAAATCCAGAGATGAATAGTTGAGGGCAAAAGTGCTCAAATATGTTGATCTTCTCTTCATATAAACATAAGGCATGTGCCTAGTTTTGATACAGATAGTTTTTATAACTGTGATATCACACTGGACCAGTTTACTGTAACAAAACCCTGGGTTTCACCATGGGAAGTCAACCTATTCAACACTGCAGACATAAATGAATCTAGTTCTACCTTGATGAGAGAGATCTGTTTTTAATGCCCATTGTTAATTACAAAGCCATTGTTAAATGTTATTCTGTATAGGGCATAAAGAAAGGAAGTAATGCATTCTGTATTCTTCTTGGGAAATATGGTCACATTACTAATTATAGGAATGAATTAAAGCATGTAAAATCTCTGCTAAAAGAAATGAACTCTATTGCCAGTAAACTAAGGTTATTCACACATAATATGAGGATTAATAATTTTTAAAACATGATATCCTCAAAAAAGCTAAAATACTGCCCAATATAATAAAGTTCTAGCCACTGTCATTCTCATCATATACTTATAAATAACATACAAACACAAAGTTCATTTCCAAGACCAGATCACGTAAGCTTTTTTGGTGCCATTTCAGTAACTATATGGTTATGTTTCTTTCAGTGGTAGTAGCTAAGAACAAGAGGAAAGATTCTTTTCAAGTTTTAGGGTGCAGAAAAGATGGAATAGGAATATAGTTTGATATGGGGTCGGGTTGTTTTATGCCTGCAAACAAAAAAGGAAACATTCAGCTTAAACTTTTTTTTTTTTTTTTTACTCACTGCACTGTTGGTATTATGGACATTATAAAATATTTCTATTTTGAAACTCCTAGCAATGTGAAAATAAGTTTTTATCCAACTCTCATAGTAATTACGAGCCATAGGTTATGCTGTGTGGTCGGTAACAAATACAACTTACAAGTAATTGGATTAGCCTGGAGAAAGGAAAATAATGGCTATGTATTTTATTAGCCAGAAAGAATATGAAAATATTGTAATACCAAGTTTTCAGATTTATGTAATGTAAGAGTGAACCCTAAAATATGATTTCAGATTGGAGATAAAAACAAACTGCCTCTTAATGGGACTTGATTGCTTCTAAAAATATTATCTTTAGTAGAGGTGAAACTGAAAATATCCCACTAATACCAGGAGAAATGTGCCAAAAGTTGTAGAAGCCATCTGTGCTCCCCAAGTATGTATGTCATACAACTGTAAGACTCAAAGTCTAAGTAATTTTGAAAAGCTCTCCCTATTGCTCTTAGTGACTAATTTTTGTTTGCATAACTGCTCCATTTTTGGCCACCAAACTGACAAGGATGTAAATGCTGTTAGAATTGTCTTCAGCTCAGCAAAAATTCAGTGTTTTTTTCATTTGCTCATACTATATGACACAGTAAAAATAGTAGTTATCAAAAATGAACTAGAAAAATGCTTTTAGGATTAATTATGAGTTGTGGAACTTCCCTCTTCTCTTAAAATAACTCTAAGAAATGATTGCATTGTCAGTGTGCTGCAATTCCTAAGCAGTAGTGTCCTTAGTTAACTAGGTGGATTGTGTTCTGATGATGAAACTATCATCACCTTCACTTGGAGAGCACCACCTTGCAGACCTATCAACATCTTCTATACTGCACTAAGGTCAATTAGTATTAAGTTTTAAGAATAAGCGCTTGATCTCTGTCTCTGCTCTCCTTTTCCAATGTATTTATTTCTTTGTGGACTTGGCTAGTAATGTACTCTTTCTTAACAGAAATCAGGATAACAAGCCTTAGAGAGCTTTTATCTTGCTTCTTTCCCTCTCACTGTGGGGTTGTTTTGGGTGAAAAGGGAATGGAGTGACAGGTCAGCTCTAGATAGTTTATTTTGACATCTATACTTAAGAATAAAGAGAGAGTAGCTGAATGTGTATTTCCTCTGCTCACATATCCATCTGTCCTGGAAATCAAGGAGTTTCTGTCATTTATCTTATTACAGGGAATATTATTTTAGAGGGAAAGAATCTGACTATAAGATTTTCATCACAAAAATGCATTGCCAGATTATTCAGATACATATTGGTTGTTCATGCCTTTCACCAAAAGAGAATGAATTAGCAAGGAATATTTTTGCCCTACCTGTTACTTGCACATTGGCTGCACACCCAATGTGCACACCATGCTGCACAGCCAGAACAATAGCACAAGGTAGTCACGGCAACTGAACTGCAAGGCACAGAAACACTTGTGCAGAAAAGGAGAACACCTAAAATAAGTTGACTTCCATTCCCTTGCTCTAAAAAATGAACTTATAAGTGTTGAGACTATCCAAGAATGTTTTAAAGAGGACACTGAGGAAAGAGCTTAACAGTCTGCTATGACCTAAGGAGCATACCACTGGGCTGTAGTATTTTACATTTGCAGCTTGTTCTCTTTATTTTCTTCTTTATTCTTTCTTTCTTATCAGCTTTACAGCTTTCTCTTGTAATAGGTTTCCTTCAAGACACCAGCTCAATTAGACTGAGACTGGGGATATTGCTGTTAGTTTCTGTTTCTTGCTTCCTCATCATTCACAAAAGGTTCTCAGGGCCAAAAGGGGCAGCTTTTCTAGAAACAACAAGAGATTCTGAGCCTCTGGAGAACAGTTGATAAAATATGATGTTCCTAGGCAATGTTTTTAACTAAATATTTTTTTAATTAAGGACTCATACTTTATGTCATCTTCATCTTTCTGTTATTTATATAATCCACTATTGTTCTTAAGAAAATAAATTTTAAAAAAATGAAAAGGAAAGGAAAGAAATTATTTCATCCAGTAATCGAAATAGTAGCTGCTCCACTAGGAGCAAAAGTAACATCTCTGGAAAAGCACATGGTTAACCAGAGCAGTAAGTCATCGGCCTAATTTCTGGAGAATCTCTGCAATAATTAATGTGAATCTTTTAAGTTAGCTAAATAATCTGGGAGGCCTCTTCTTATAATATAGCATTTCAAACTCAATTTCTCTTGGCAGCTTAGAAGAATCTCATTGTGTGGTTTTGGTATTGTATGCTCCATTTGTCTGCCTTCTACCTCTATCCCCTTCTCTTGTCCGTTGCACAACACTTTGTTCCCAAATAAAACAATCCTTTGGTTTGGTCTGGTTTCATTCTATGTTTGTGTGTATTTTAGAACCTGAGATCAGGATCTTAAATCTTTCTGAAGCCAAAAGATAAATAAATGAATAAAAAGGAGAAGAAAATACTTGAATAAACTTCCTGCAAAAGAAACAAACTAACTTCTTTGGATTTTTTACATATTGACAACAGCAGACCCCAGGTTGATTCTAAGATTCTTTTTTTATTTAATTAAGGACAACTGGTTAGGCCAGGTAGAAATGAAAGTATTTATTTACAGTTCAGTGGAGTGAGAAAAAACGGTGGCACAGGCAACATAATGTTTCTAATTTTCTCTTTAAATTAGGAATTCTTTAACATTTGCATTCAAATAGTTCATAGAAGTATATGAAAAAGAAGAAAACTTTAACTTCATAACTTGATTATTTCTATTTAGTAAAATTTGAATCAAAACTTAGATCTAGTAAAAGTCTCAGAGCGAGACACTGAAAACATGTTTTCCATTGTGGTAAGGTAGATGTAAATCAGGACACATTCACTTGAAATCAGCGATGTTACTCCTTTATTATGTGGAAAAGTTCTTAAGGAATCTAAGTTTTTTGCTTGGTTAGTTGATTGTTTCTTGTTCTAAGTCTATAGTGGAAAATAAGCAGAATTTATGCTCTAATTCCTTTTCATACATTCTACTTAAGATTATTTGAGTTTGTAGGAGTTTTTAATTTGTAGGGATAGGTGATGAACAGAAACAGCCTGATCCAGTGAGCTAAAAAGATTATGGGAAAAAGAGAATTAAAGGCATGTACATATGATTACATGTCTCTCATTGCCTGAGAAAGGATTACCATAGTGCATAAATATTAAAACATAATCACACTGAAATCTGTTTGCAAGCACATGAAGTTTATATGTATATATTTATGTATGCAAAATAGTTATGTTTCCTCTGAGTTTTTTTAGCTTTGACTATCAAATGTATATTGCTTTAAAAGATGACAAAATTAACTAGAAAAAAAAAGTGTTGTAATTTGTTTTAAAATATATGACAATTAGTATGAATGTGAATGGAAATGACCCTGCTGTTATGATCCATATAGCACATGACAAGCTAGGTTTGTCTTAAGGTTGCTTCCTCTTCAAGCAAAATATGTTGATAACAATTGGAAAAAAAAACACTTTGATTGTCAAGACAATTCTTCTGAATGTAATTTTTAAAATTAGTTTAATATTTATGTTATGATGTGCATCATACTT
Organism: Nothura maculosa; assembly: GCA_032353885.1. Classification (NCBI taxonomy): domain Eukaryota; kingdom Metazoa; phylum Chordata; class Aves; order Tinamiformes; family Tinamidae; genus Nothura; species Nothura maculosa. The sequence goes on from JAUBOD010000377.1 coordinate 140,381, forward strand.
ATCCAAAAATGAAATCCAAATAAATAATTCCATGGAGTGGCAAGATTTACTGAGAAAAAGCGAAGAAAAGTTGCAATGCTTCCCGATTGCAGTAGTTTGCGTTTTTGCAAGGGGTCATGGAGCATACTATGCTAAAAAGATATATATCTCAACTGTAGTCCAGAGATTCTCAATCAGATCTCAACAACAAGTTGTCAACTCACATCAACTACCCCCTGAACTGAGAATATTAGCCATTACATTCTTGAATAAAAGACTTTAGTAGGTATTTTTTGTTTCCTCCCTTTTACTCTTCCTTTACAGTATATAACCTTCAGGCTCAAGAGAAAACATCAAGCTAATATCAGAGGAATAAAAGCCTATCAGTACCACAGAGAGCACAGTCAGAATGTAATAGATTTTACTGGCAGTTCATCATTGCTTTTATGAAATATCTGATACTGAGAAACTCTTTCTGAAATAGGCTTCTTGGATGAACACCAGTATGCAATCTTCTCTGAAACTGTGCTAGAAAAAAATAAAGTGGTGTAAGATAGACTCTGCAGAGTTTAAAAGCTACTCCTTGATGACCCATCAAATCTTCTGTGGAGGGGTCTGTCCTCAAGCTCTCTAGAACATGATCAGATTTGTAAAAGGACATGGGCTGTAACATAAAACTATTGCTGTTCTCATTCTCCCGGGAGTAGATACTTTCACCAACTAAATGTTTTACTTAGGCTTTGCAGAAATAAGATTTCTTGGCCATGTATCCATGTATCCAACTGAATCAGAGAGCTTTTTAGGAGAAACAGGAAAAAAAAAATCAGAGTGCTTTTGCTAGCTCAGACCAATAAGGAGAAGATGAAGGCCTGCAGGATTGCTGTGAAAGAGACTGAGTGAGGGAAGGGCTGAGTCTGAGCTTTCCTTGAGACTTCTGAGTTCTGTTCTGTCCTTCTGCACTAGCACTTGAAATCTCTAAATAGTTTTGTCTAACTTGTATCTCTGTACTCTCCTGTGTAGTAGCCTATCTATCTGACACAGTGAAAGCATCTTTGTTACCAATGATATAAAGACTCTGCTGGTTTTGTGTTCTTATATTGTCCTCAAAATTCATAATCTGATAGAAAGTCTGCAATGTTGCCTTCAGATCCATTGAAAAATGAGCCATGATAACCACCTCTGCATTGAAAACACAGTCATAAAAAATAGACAATAATTCCTAAAAGAGTTCATCTACATTAAGCTTTAGGCTTCTTTCATGCCAATGGAATTAAAGTCTTCTTTTTTCTTTTTTTTTTTTTTTTGGAACACTTGATATTATCTCAAAAAGCATAACCTGTCCTTTCATTACCAGCTCTGGCATACTGTGCCCAGTGTGCCCAGTAAAAGAAAACAACCATTTTTCTCCATGATAGCAAGAGAAATACAACATTGCAGCAGGCAATTACTGGCAATTCATCAAAATCATCAAAATTAAAGCCAGGATCTGGACATAAAATTTGATCCTCTCCAAAATTATTTTATTTTTCAGAAAAAAAGTTGCAAGTAGTTAATAGTTAAGTTTGTAATAGTTAAAGCTGAACATCACTTCAGTAAGATATTTTCCAAAACAACCAAATTCTTCAAAAGTACAACAATATTTTATAATTTTCTGAGAATATTTAAACTTTTATAAATTCAGTTATGAGAGGAGAGACTTTCTAATACAGAATAGATTTGTCTCGCATTTAGTATGTGAGACATTACCTCTAATGTCAAGGCAATGTTACAAGGGAATATTTAACTGTGTGAATCTTGACATCCAAAGTCAGATGTATTTTAACATCTTACAAATTTCATATTTGAAAATAGTAGAAGAAAAAGGGAGCATTGCATAGTTACACTATTTTCATGTTAATAATCTCCATTCACCAAGATGAAGTTATTTTCACACAGGCAAGGGAGCTTTCACATCAGCAGTGAATTTTCTGCATTATGTAACATTCCTAGATGCAGCTATAGAGGAATGACTTGGGAGAAAAAAAAAAAGGGCTTTATGTGTCTCCTGTATTCTCTGGACTGGGGAAAAGCCTGCTATTTTATTTTGGGAAAGCACAGATACCTCTGAAACTGCAAGATTAACAAACACAAGAGTTTTCACAAAAGACACGATCTTTCTGTTCACAAACATAATAACAGACTAGAAGAATTTTTCTAAATACCTTCTACCTTAAATTAAGCAAATTCCTTGTAGAAGAAAAGAAGTCTTATTTTGCTCCTATACTGTGAAGAATACTTTTCAATTTAACTAATCAAGGGAAAGCATAATTGAGTAATAAATCAGTGAATTACGGACCTTGATGGAGAGAAGCAAAGAAATCAAAATTTGTGTGAAAGATGATATTAGAGTAGTCACTGGTATGTAATACCATATCTAGCTCCCTGTGGTATTATATGTATTTACAAAATCTGGTTTACTAATACCCATGGAATTCATTGAGCTTGTTAAAGCTGTAATCACCAGCTGAGATATCTTACTTATCACTCCCTAAAGTGGAAGTTATATTTTTCTGAGCTATTTTCCAGTGACTTCACTCTTTATATAATCCAAAAGCACAAATGTTAAAGAGAACACTTATTTTATTACAGGGAGAAAATAATAACATATTTATACTATTTCTTTTGCCAGCAGTTATTTGCTGTATGTACAAAGACTAATTGCATCCATTACATCCATTATGTAAAGTGTTGCTATCACTGAAAGGAAACATTTTCTCTTAAAAAACCTACAAGCTTATGATGAAGTCTTCAAAATGTACCACTCCTACAGAAAACACTTCTTTTTTTTGGTTTGGAAAACAGGCATGTCATACAAAGAGATTACTGAGATAATACAGCCTTTTGAGATATATAAAGAGTTCACATTTTAATGGGCAGTATTTCATTCTCTTGGCTTTAATGAATTTCATTGGCTATCACAGTGCTAAAGAAATATAATCAGCAATGCCTTACTGGGATGTGTAGCTTTCAGCTTCTAATACTAGTAGAAAGCTGGAACTCAGTATTTCTGAGGCATGATCAACGTCCTCCTCCTTGGGCCTCAAAATCTCTGGAAAATATTTACCTTTCATAAGAAATATTCTACCATTTTCTTTAAGTATTATGAAACAAATAAGATGTGGTTCACCCATCACTGCACTAGGAATGATAATTTTATATGTAGATTGGTAGAAAATAGAGTTATTAGACAAAGACTTTTTTTTAAAGAAATACAGCCTTTGCTGTATAAGATATTCCAGAAGATAATGAAGACCTAGTGATGTCTGCCTTATAGTCGGCATTTCTGAGTGTTACAGAACAGATTATTTATACAGAGGAATGGAAGCATATGAAAGGTAAAGGTAGTGAAAGATATATATCAACCACTTCCTGTGTTTTCTTTAATTTAGTGGTTTCATGCATGAAAAGACCTCTTAATGCCTCAATTAGTGCTTTTGCAAGGTTGCAAAACCTGATAAACCTGATAAACATCTTGTAAAGAAACTATAAGGATTTCTCTTTCTGTCTTTGACTATAGACAGGAGATGCCAGAATTAATAAAAAACACACATCAGTTGTCATGTTGTCAAGTGTTACACCAAATGCTGAGTACTCAGAATACTATTGCAAAAAATACTTCTGCTTGGCACATGTCCTCCTATAAGATTGTCAAAAAAAGACTCATAATTTTTCTGTTCTCATAAAATTTTATCGAAATAAAATTATTTAGCATTCCCATTGGTTTCCCAAAGTGTAACAGATAAAGTAACAAGAATCAACTTAATTTCTTCTGCCAATGTTTATCATAGGGAATGTAATCCAATAGTTTATTTCCTTTGCTTGAAATAACACTGAAATGTAGCTGACCCAAACTTTATGTGTTAATGAAGATTGTATGATACATTAGCCAAACACTGGAGTTGCTCCACTCCCAGCTTCTGCTTTTAAATTAAAACCAGGGAAAAAAAAAAGTTTGTGAATGTCAGTGAGGCATATCTGATAGTTAATGGCTAGTTAGAATCATTCAGACCTTGTGAGTTCTACCTCCCACCTTAACAGATTTGGAGTCAATTTGTTCCACTTGGCACTATTCAAGATGAGTAAAAATACTGCCCTTGGGAATGGGATGAATCAACAAGCATTGACCATTTTGCCATGCAAGAGCACCATCACTCAAGGCATTGGAAGGTAGGTATTCAACTCAATGAGAACTGGTACAAGTATTTATGAAATGTCTATGCCATCTTAGAAAGTATACACACACACACACACACACACACACACACAAAAGCACATAACTGAGATTAATTTGACCTTTGGTTCATTGGGTCAAAAATAAAAAGCCTTAATCTGAGCAGAAAGCTCCAATATGTGCAAACAAAGGGGGATATATACACATACACACACAAATACAGCACTTTACTCTGCTTTACTCTGTGAGAGTGAAAAGTCAGAGAAATGGATGAGAGATGTATTTAGTGATTAGAAAACTATTTTTAATTTTGATAAGATGCTCCTTCCAGATCCTGTCTTACTATAATGATTCTCCTCTCTCCTTATTCAAATAGAAAAGTTACAGACCATTTCATTACACATAATTTCACAATATACTATTTGTTCTTATCAAAATATCAGCCCTTGCCTGGATTTCCACAACTACTGTATTTTTTTTCCTAGAAATCAATTTTAATTGTAACACTGCTCTGCTAGAGCCCTATTGTCTGTGTGTTTCAGAATTGTCTGTTACTTAAATGATGAAATAGAAGCTGGAAAGCACATTGTTGTAATGGATTTCTATGTTTCAATTGATTTATCCGAAACAAAGTTGTGAATTTCATCTCTTGTAAAGCAAAAATAAAATACTTTCCTAAAAAAAAAAGAAAAAAAAAGAAAAAAGGAAGATAAAAATCCATTCTCCTCTGTTTCACTTGTGTGGGATTTTTTGTTTGTTTGTTTTACTTCGTTTTGCTTTGTTTTGCAGAGTAACTGTGAGGTTGACACATTAATTAGTGCCATGTTACAGTTTTGGATACATGGTTATTTTACCATTGAAAATATTGATTAGAGAGAAAAGAAGTGAATTTTCTTTAATATTTTTATAATCTAGTGTTTACTGCATTTATGAATCTAATGACTCCCCTAACTAGAACACTTGTGATATCAGATGTCAGTTGTCCTGATCATTCCTCACAGTTTCCATCCAGCATTTGATTGGTAAGTCTAACATGTGGTATGTGGTTTTGGAAGTCATGGGCTGATTATTCAGATAGATAATCTTTTCAGAATGGATTACACTAGCTTTTGCCTGACTTTCCATCAGGACTTGAAAACTTTTACAGAAAGAAGGGGAGCAACCTTGCTGGACCCTGGCTGCTCTGTTTGAAAACCTTGGAGATAAAATCTCCCTCTTTCTGGTCTGAACCTCTCAACTGTCAGTTCCAACTGAGATGAACCTGTACCCATCTCTTTGATGCCCTCCCTGTAGGTTCCCAGGACTGCTGTGATGGCTCAAAGCCATCTCTGCTTTAGGCTAACCCAGACCATCTCCCTTATCCTCTCCTTGCAGGACAAATTCTTCAGGTGCAATGTTGCAATGGACTACCCTAAAAATGCTCTACACTGTGGATGCCTTTCCTACAGTGCAGGCCAAGAGGGAAACTCTATTCAGCTAGAATATGATGAGTACTGAGTAGAAGGCAACATGCCTGTACTGCTCTTGCTCTTGGGCAATGGGGTGCATTTGGTTGTACTCCAATGATATGGCTAAGGATGCCTGCAGTACACCTGGCCCATACTCTCCTCGCTGCTCTGGGACCTGGAGTTTAGCTGCAAAACTCTTTTAGATACCTCAGCTTCAATAAGCAAACCACTCCATCCACCCCCCAAAAAATCTCCTTCCCCTAAAAGATCTAAATAATATGAGAAGACTCTGGAGAGGCATGTTAGACCACTAAAAGACAAGTTCCTGGCTTGGTCATTTCTACAAGCTGACAAGCACTTGGAAACCTTCGAGGTGTTCCTGCATTCTCTAAATGACAGAAGTACATTGAGGAGTACATCTGCTCAACCTAGTGGACAACATCCTTGTTGTCTTGTTACATAGCCTCTCCTATCCCTCACCCATCACTGGACTGTGCAGGCCTCTTCAGGGAAACCCACCATCTGCCCCTCACATACTGCATAACACTCCCTTGTGACAAACAGTCACCTTAAGGCCAGAAAGAATAAAGCCTGGCACCATGAATGCATAGCCTCTGACACCTTTCCCAACTGCCAAGTGCACAGCCAGTGAGCAGGACAGTCCAGGGACCTGCCTACTGCTCAGCAACCTTGTTAGGAGCCCCAGGGCACATAGGTAGAATCACAGAATCCTTAAGGTTGGAAGGGAACTCTAAAGGTAATGTAGTCCAACCTCCCTACAGACTCAGGGTCACCCAGAGCACGTGGCACAGGGCTGCATCCAAGTGGGTTTTAATGATCTCCAGAGAAGGAGACTTCACAACCTCTTTGGGCAGCCTGTTCCAGGGCTCTGTCACTCTCACTGTTAAGTAATTCTCTCTTAAGTTCCTGTGGAATTTTTAGTGCTTCATTTTGTTGCCCATTTATTCTAGTTCTATCAGTGGCCACCACTGAAAAGAGGCCAGTCCATCCTCCTCACTCCCGCCCTTGAGGTATCTATAGACACTGATCAGATCCCCCCTCAGCCTTCTCTTCTTCAGGCTGAACAGGCCCAGCTCTCTCAGCCTTTCCTCATAAGGCAGATGTTTCAGGCTTGTAATCATCCTCGTAGCCCTGCGCTGGACTCTCTCCAGCAGCTCCACATCCTCTTGTACTGGGGAGCCCAGAACTGGACACCGTCTCCAGATATGGCCTCATCAGGGCTGTGTATAGGGGGATCATCACCTCTCTTGACCTGCTGGAGACACTCTTCTTAATGCACCCCAGGATCCCGTTGGCCTTCTTGGCCACGAAGACACTGCTGTCTCATGGTCTTGTCATCTACCATGACGCCCAGGTCCTTCTCTACAGAGCTGCTCTGCAGAAGGTCAGTCCCCAGCCTGTACTGATGTCTGAGGTTATTCCTCCCCAAGTGCAGGGCCTTACACTTGCCACTGTTGTCCAGTAGGTTCCCGTTGGTAGTTATGCCAGATCTCTTTGCCAGCTCCTCCTTCTACTCCAGGTCAACACCAAGTGGGGATGCTTCTGAGGCCTATGCACGGCTTCACGGTGCCCTTCTCCCTAATAACACCCTGCCAGCCTTGCTACTATGTTTCCCCTTTTTCATCTGAGTTTCCACCAGCTCATGCAGCAAAGACCCCTCCATCTCAACCTCCTGCTCCAAATGCTGCTTGCTGCAGGCCACAAGGCTTGCTGCAGGCCAGCACTGACCTCCTTGGCTGCTAGAGCACTTTAGTGCAATGCAACACCATGCTCCCCAGCTGGCATCAGTCTGTCCTGACCCAATATGTGTTATACAGATCACTCCATCTCCTCCCCAGGGCCAGTCCTGGCAACTGGCTGCAGCACTGAGGCCCTGCATAGCCCTGTTCAGATAGGTACCCTGCTCCCTCCCCCAGTCCATAGTCACTCTGCTTCTGCTATATTGCAGCACGCAGTATCTGGCACAGTGCTAGTAGCTTCATGCACCTGCTGCTGCCTCCTCCAAAGCATCCAGACAGTGGGTGCCTGCCACTCTCCATCTTTGCCCCCTCAGCACTATCTTCACCTGCTCCTCCTGCTCACACAGCTACTCCTCCCTTGGCATAACAATTTTCCTCTTGCCAACCATGGGACATAGTATGTAGGGAGCAAAGCTGGGAGCTGGGCTGCCTCATCCCATCCAGGCCCTTGCAAGGCCTTGTTGTGAACACTTTCCTCTATGATTAGTATCAGCTAGATATCTCTTGGCCTGGCCCATTAGCAATGATTTAATGACTGTTTGGGCTTTAGTCATGTTATGCCTCTAGCTACACAGCATGCCCTGTGCACCTGAAACAATCTGTCTACCTGTGATCTGTGAGAAGTCTCCTTCCCGTGTAGTGGAGATCCCTAGTCACTCACATATCAATTGGGCTGTTTGATCTCCTGTGTACAGCCTAGGGACTCTGATGCAGAATAGTGGATTGCAATCTACACTTCCAAAAGGTAGTCTGAGTCAATGATTGCTGCCATAACTGATCAACCATGAAGCTAAACTATTACTGGAAAATATACAAGTAGAGCACTCTTGAAGTATGGCAACAGCGAGGCCCATACTCACGGGGTGCTCTAATTCTAGGGTTATTTGTGTGGCAATTGCAGATCCATTTCTGCACTCCTGGCCATGGCTTGTCCAGGAAGGCAGGCTTAGGGGTGCAGCCATTGGTCTCCTGGCACAGGTCATCATTCAGTGGTTTTCGCTATGAAACAAGCATAGAGGGTAGAACCACACAGTGCGCTATCACCAAGGCAGGCAGTTGTCTTATGTTTTGTTCCAACCTATGAGGGTAGCAGGAGGGGACAATTTGTACAACGGCTCTTTCAACAGGCAGGTCATCAGTTCTATCAATTTTACTCATTAAGAATGGTAGAGTACATGTTATGTGCAGGATATGCCTCTCTTTCCTTCCTCTCACTTTTTTACCTGGGAAATGAGTGCCTTGTTCTCTTTGAACTTTCACCAGGGAATCATATAGCCCAGTTAAGTTCTGTATAGCCTGAGTAGCTATTGCTCAATCATGACTGTGCAACAGACCAGAGCAAGAATCTACAGTAGTATCTACACATACCGATGCTGCTGGCTCTCCAGCAAGGATACAACGTAATGAATTAGCCACATCTCCACAAGCTTTTGTTCTTTGCATATATCTTTTGGCCCACAACCAATGCAATACAAAGTGAGTTCTACAGGGGCAATGCAGCCTGAACTGTTTTTGTGCCACTGGCAACACCCCCTCCCTGTTCATGCTGCCAGTGGGGCACTGGGTGGTCACAATGGATCTCCACAATGGATCTCCACTGTGCTCCCCCAGCTGCTCACTGCAATTCCTCACATCTCGGGGTTCCGTACATTGCTTTACTTGCAAATGTGAACAGCACACCCATATCTCCATTTTCCCACCATACCCCAGCACTGAGGAAAGATATCAGCATTACTTCAAAATGGAGAGGGAAATTCAACATATATATATTTTTTTTGCCCAGTCCAGTGAACAGTTTCTCTTACTGAAGGAGTGAAAGAGGAGCAACCCTCAGGGCATGGTGTCATTCCAGTGAGCTGCCAGCACCCACTGCTCCTCATGCATGGCGTCCCTCTGAGAATGCATCTCTGCAGGCAGCTAGGGGCAGGCAGAGAATTTCAGCCTAGCTCACCTCCACCTGTGGCAGCAGCTTCCTCATGCCTCGCAGATCCTGACAGCTGCTGCTGCACTGCTGGATGAGGATACGTTTCTTGCTGCCCAGCTTCCGGGCAGTGCCCTGCAGCAATTTTGCCCTTCGTTCTACACTGGTAAAGACATCCCCTGGGATGTCTTCTCCTCAACTAAATAAGTTGGCCAAGGCTTCTTCTATCAGACATGTTTAACAGTGCGTCTCCTGCTCCTCCTCATTCTTCTCACTTAACAGTTGTTCCATTGCCTTTACACCATCTGATACTGCTATACCCATCTTGTTCACGAATCCATTCATCCTAGTCTTCTTTCACACATTTTGATCATGTTTTGTTATAGTTTGTACTAACAGTGTATAGTACAAGTGTCTAAATTGTTTCCTGTATAGCACGGGTGGTCCTGCTAATTTTTTTGCCACATAGCAGTATTTTTTTACTGCCACACTTTTGTATTTTTTTTTTGTTTGTACTAGGTGTTTTGGAATCCTCACCTCAGAAGATTATGTTTAAACATTGAAGGTTCCATAAGCAAAGGATAGTTCCATTCTGTTTTCAGTTATCTTTCTGTTCTGGAGTCTATTCATGTTAGCTTCTATCTAAGACATTCTATAATCAGATATTTCAGTCTGTTGGTATTTCCACAATACATTTTTTGGCTTATATTATTTTGTAGCCAGCTCAAGTTAGAATAACATATGCAGACAAAACTGTGAAATTACTGCTTGAATCTGCAGCTTTCAGATGTCTTATGTATTCAGATGTCAGATGTATTTTTTCCTTCTGATTCTCTGTTCCTCTGCTGTGATAGAGGACACTACCTTCCCATTCAGCCTATCTGTGATCTGTGTATCAGCCTACCCATGCATCTATTGCTAATACATACACTCCCTACATATCATATGTGGGGAAGGTCTCATGTCTCACCTTTACTTCATTTGTCCCTGCTCTCCTTGATTGTTACTTCATTTTCTCATGCTTTTCTAATTGCTTCTGATCCATCTCAGATATGTAGCTCAGTTATACAAGCTAAAATATTTTCTATCTCTTTGCAAAAACTAGGCATATAATTAGTTACATATTTGTTCCAGAAAAGACTTCCTTGAGCTCAATCTGAGCTTCCCATTATCCAGAATACAGGAAAGCATCTCAAATTATTGGTAATTTATGGTCCTATGTCTTCCTGTGTAACATTTTGTATCCTTCAAATACACCTATGTTGACTCATTCTGTGTTTATTAATGAGTCTTCATTGACGTAAGTGACTGTTGGAGAGGTGTTTCTAAGAGTTTCCAGGGACAGTCTGTTCCCCATCATTTATCATGAATTTGATGACTTCACTTAGCCCTCTGCCCCAAGTCCTCACGGCCTCCATGCTAAGAATGCATCTGTATAAAAGTATGATTGTAAAAAAAAGTACAATATATGAGCCACACCTGTATGGTCAGCAGAGAAACTGCTATTATAGGTAAATGAAATGAAAACACCACTCTTGGCGTTTCAAGACAAGTCTGAGCAGAGCTGGCCTGACCAATTTCAGCTCTAATGCTTTGTAAGTTCAATACAAAGCCAGTGGCCTGCTACCAGTATTGACAGTACCATATTATTTGGTTACAGGTCTACATTGCCTCCTGGTGACAGTGTGCAATTTGTGGGCTGCTGCTCAGGAGTCTCCATAGATTTTGCATACCCATTTATAATCTCCAGCTGCTGAGGAAAGGCCCTTCTTGGTGTTGTTAACTATTTTAAATCTTGTCTTGACTTACAGTAGGCAAGACTTGTATTAGTCTAAGGGCAGCCAGCATTTCTCTTTTTACTGCTGTAAAATATAGCCATTAGCTGGTCTACTAACTTTTCCATTTTTATACTTGGCAAGGTTCATAAATACCACTGAATTATAACTGATAAAATTACTACTATAATAAGTAAATCGATCTCTAGAAATACTACCACTAAAGAAAACCAAAGCAAGTCTGTGGTGAAGCATATTTGTTCCTCTATCTGTGTCTGACAGAAAGAAAAGGACACAGTCAAACGCCCTCTCAATCACACACGTCTTCACAAAAACACCCTACACACCTTCTTCCTCCGCGTCCTACTGACCAAAAGCCTTCCAGCTATGCGAGGGAGACCACTGCAAGCCTTGGTGCACTTAAGTAACAACTTTAAACTGAGGCTTGAGGCACACATGGGACACAGCAAGAGAAAGGAAAGATTTGAGGTGGTAGCTGAGTATTCCTTTTGCATTTTGTGCTCTCCTGTGAGGTAGGGCCTTGAACTGTGCTCTACAGCCTATGTTTTGAGCGCATGGGTGGGCCTAGCAGAGTTGAGCATGTCGAGTGACACGAGGAATAGCATGGATTAGCTTCAGACAGAAGTAAGATTTTGGGACAGAGTGAGGAGGTAAAGTCTTGAGTCTAACACTGTAGCTCTTGCCTTAGGAAAGAGAGCAAAGGAAAGAGGCAAGGCCAAAGTCCCGTGTTCTGCTTAGTGTTTAGTCTTGGCATAGGGTCCACCCTGCTAGGTTCCTTTGTATGGCTACTAGGTAAGGGCCTCTGCAGTAGGGCATCTCATCCTCCCCCTTCCTCACAGCTTCCTCAGTTGTTTTTCTATCATTGCTTTAAGTCTTTATCACCCATTGGTGTGATCAAAGCAGGCAAAGTCATTTGCTCTGAGTGACAAGGTTCAGCAGAAAAATATCAATCCAGGAGCTGAGATGGCAACATCAGAGATAAAAACCTAGTCCTAGTGTGAAAGATGATCTTGTGTATACCCAAGAAATGTTTACTTTATCAGAAGCTGTTTCTTTTATACAGATTATGATCTATTCCTTTGCATTTCCACTGTCAGAACTCTGAATGCTATAATTCTTTAAAAGTTGCCGAATCTGGTAGGCCCACAGAGATGAGAGTGATGCAGCTCAGGGTCACTGAGACTGATCAGTAGGAAGGCTACTAGAGTCACACAATCACACATATACAAAATATCTATATATACATATATGCACATTGTGTATCACTATATAACTATACATACACAAACACATAGATACATTTGTTTTTATTTATTTATTTATTAACTTACTTAAACACATATGCACCCACAAAGAACAAGACTGATACAAAATAGTGCACATATGCAAACACAGTCCCCAACAGCTTCTCCGCTTCCTGCCTAATCAGTATGAAAACTCTCTAATGGAAAATATATACATTTATGCACACTTTTACAATATGCATCTCTCCAAATGGTAACCTAAAGACTGCCCAGAAGCTGACCACTGGATCCTCTGTTTTCTCAAGGGTCTTCACACATGCACATACACTTACACACACGTATAAAAACAAACCTTTCCCATAGCTGCTTCAGACGTACAATCTTAGTGGTAGCTGAGTCCCAGAACCTATATTTCCTCCAGAAGATGGCCTGGATGCATCAGTCCCCCTCGCAGCCAAATCTCACGCTATAGTGCTCTGTCCAGCATGTAGCTCAGCCACTCTAATACCTGTCAGCTAGCCTAGCTTGTTGTTTCCTAGTAATAACACACTGACATATACATAGTCAATATATGCATACAATCCAGTCTCTCCATTTGCAGGCACTGCAGGTACCAAGGCCTGTACAATGTAATAACCAGTGTTCCTTTTTCCCAACATAGAAATTTTAATCTTGTCTGTATCCTCCTGATGCTGAATGACATACACTGGTGGTGTTTTTCATGACACTTCAGCTTCTATTGCATTATACTTAAACATGCATGCAAACACACATGCACATACGAAGTCTGCAACAAAATTTGCAGTTGAGATTCTAACCATATAAAAAGCCTTAGAGCTGACATGGTTCTCGTGAAAATGAAGTCTGATACAAAATAAAAATAAAATGTATGATTGTATTTTCCCAGTTCTTTCATATTCCATACTTCGATCTCTTCCCTGAGAAGAACCAATGAAAAACAATAAGCTTTATATGAGCAAGAATTAACAGCAGAAGAGAGTCTATGTAAAGTAACATTAGCTTCCATTATTTTGCAACACTGGTAGGGTCATTATGCCTTTGCATATAACTTCCTTGGTCTTCACATTTGTCCATCTATGGTCATCTATGTTTCAGGAATGGACAGATTAGGGAATAACCCAGGAAAACCTGTTAAGTGGCTATAAGAGACAGAATCCACATAGGAGATATAAGGGATTGCAGGGAAGGGGCCAGAGTGAAATACAGGGAGTTAGTAAATGCATCAAATGATGACAGAGGCTTAGTGTCAAATAGAGATGGGTCTCACAAGAATTGCCTGGTTATCTGCAGGGTATGGGAAAGGAGAAGCTTGTCTAAGCAGAGAGAATCAGTGCTATGTAGGACTTGGGGAGAGATGGGAAGAAGATAAAGTGAAGTTCAAACAGAGAAGAGAGAAGCTAGAAGAGTGATTTTGAAATTGTCACAGAGAAAGAATTCAAGGTGACAAATGTGGTAGAAAAATAAGAACGGAAGGGAGGTTATAAATATTTTTTTTTAGAAAAGTTGGATCTGGGAATTACAGAGTGCTTTTTACAAGCAAAATCCTTTACTAACAAGGCTTCCAACCTCCATGTAAGACAGGCTGCTCCTTAATTTGTCATTTGTTCAACAGAGAAAGTGATACAGAAAGTTGGAATCATTTGAGATACAGAAATAAATTTCTTGACTGGAGTTAAAACTCTAATTTAAAAATTCCTGTGGAAGAATTGCTTGAAAAGCGCGAACTTAGAGAAAAACCAGGGCCTAAAAGAAGTTTTGGCATTATAGAAGCTTGCTTCAAATGAGACATGGTTGCCACATCCAGGATGGTTGGTACGCACAGACTCTGCTTTTCCATGATTCTCTAGGCAGCACAACCTGTCCTCCTTCAAGCTGTGAAGAGAAGTAATAGAGGATGGAGTGAAGATACTGTGGCCAAAATGCTCTACTGCCTGTCCTGCGCTGCTGCTAAGTCACACAGTAAGTGCCCAGTGGGAGATATACAATAAGATGCCCGGTGCTGAGCCAGTGAGGGTGAAAAACACTCCTTTTGGATGAACTTTGCTCATTACACACTCATTATAATGCCAACACACAGCTCCATCCCAAAAGTTACCCACCTCCAAGGTGGGGCCACACCTCATAGAGCATACACTCTCAGTTTGTGATTAACTAGACCTTTAAATGAAAGTGAGAAAATTTTTCACAAATCAAGACCAATACTAAGTATGGCTACAGTCACTCAAGTTCCATCTGAATGTAAAGAAAAAGTATAAAATGTGAACTAATAAAAATAGAATACAGAATAAAGTATAAAGAAATGAAGAGGGAGGATTCCACAGTAACTCCTGGATCAACGGGCTGAACTGCTTTCCTCCCCTCCAGTCGGCACGTTGTCTGAGCAGACTCCTTGAGACAGACAGCCCTCTCCCATCTTCTGGGGTGAGTGATGATTATATCTCTATAAGACAGATCTAACTGAACATCCCACGCTGTAGTAGAGAATTTCCTGTACAGGCATCTGAAACCTGCTTTGCAAATTTTGCATTTGAATAAATCATGTTATTCATGAACTCAACTACTTGTTCAGAAGGTAATTGGACCTACAGTTGGTGGACTGCTCATGAAGCCAATATTGCCTTAGTCGAGCTTATAGTTGGGGCCTATGGTCAACAGACTGTTCGTGAATCCAATCCAGTTTGCGAGTGCCACAGTACTGCCCAAGTCAGACATACTCGATATCTCTTAATATCAAATTTTCCCCCTCCCTCTCACCTTTCAAATTGCGGCAGCTCTTGGCTTTTAATCTTAGCTAAAATGCTGCAATATGTCTCATAAGATACGTGTAATGGCTTTTTAAAAATTTATTTTATTGCAGCATATTGCAGCATATCTACTAGAGGAGCACAAGTTTAGAAAGAAACTGTGTGCAAAAAAAATATATGCTCAAATGTTACCTCCTTGGATATATCCTTTGCATTCACGTTCTAAGATCAAACAGCTATCATACCAACATGACTTCTTTTCAGGGACAGGACTAAACTGAGTCCTATCAGCTATCAGCTCTTTGTTTTTGTGGTTTTTTTTTAATTGTTTCAAAGGAGCCCTGGTACAAAATTAGAAATATTTGAATAATTATAGGTGATCAGATTAGTTCAGAAAATACTACAAGTATGTCCTTACACTGGAACAAAATGATGAAATGTGTGTGAGAGAGAAAGATAGATTTGAGATGAGGAAGTTCTCAATCAAGTGAAATTTCTTGTTTATGAAACAAAAGACAGACAACAAATGGAAAGTTTGTTCTTATGTGATTTCCATTTCAAATGTGTATATTCAAGTTGATCTGATATATATTTTTGGAGCTGGTTGTGATTAGTTATTACCTTACTGAACCAATCATGCTTTAGAGATGGTCATTTTTCATTTGTAAGTATTTTTCTGTATTTGCTCCCCCATAAAATGCAAGAGCACTCTTATATTTCTGTGGTCTGCCTGCGGTGACAAGATACTGAGAAAATTTTTACACTGCTAAAATACAGATAACAAATAATTACATTAAAACTTTACTGTATCATATATTATAGCAAGGATAGTATAACCTTTTCACAGGCTCTTCATTCTATAAAGCAAACATCAGCATGAAAGGTTAAAAAGGGCAACCTCTCCACCACCGCAGCATGAGATAATTGCAGCTGCAGCCACCACAGTGAAAATGGGGCATCCTCTCTTACCTCCTCCATATCCGTATGACCTCTCAAAAAAACCCTTTCTCCTACTGGATGTCTTTCTAAAGTGGCTTATGTAATAGAAGAATAATGTCAAGTGTCAAGAAGAATAATGTCAAGAGTGTTAACTCTGAAGGTGTTAATAGACCTAACTGATCCTGACCCAGGACTCATGACACAGGACTGCATTTCAGCCCAGCCCACGGCTGTCGGTTCCTGTCCTTGAACATCATAGCAGCAGCAGTCCACAGCCCTCCAACTTCCCTATCTGTGGACCTCACTCACCTCTACCCTAACCTACAGGTTAACTGTCCATCTCAACCTCAGCCCATCCACATCTCCAAGGAGATGCCTTATCCCTGGATCTGGAGACTGCCCAAAACTGAGGATATTTTAACAAATTCTTTAGAATTATTTAGAATTCCATCTGTATAGTAAATAATGAAGTGGCTGGCATTTCCTGTGCTCTTTTGTAATGTTTCAAACACAGCATGTGTTACTGATGAGTGATGTTCTTTTAGCAAGGTAGTCATTGACATGCCAAGTATTTGGATTCAAAATTGAAAAGCCTACTGTGTTTTTTTGCTTGTTTTTTTTTTCATTATTTATTTTTCTTATTTTCTAGGAGAAATGGATTTCTGAAAAATTGTGTCCTTTCATGGATATCAAAAATGTTTGCCACTTTGTCACAATCAGGATATCAATTTTGTTTTTATTTTTCAAGAAGATATTTGATTCTGATATTGGACAATATTATAATGTGTATTACAGAAAAAAACAGTAACGTGTAATGTGGAGTTTTTGAATATTTTGAGTGTATATGCATTTATGAGTTTATTCACTGGTGTAAACCTCATTGGAGTTAATAATAGAGATTGGAAGAGTTATTGCTTACTATAAACTCCTTCCTCCAAACTGGGAGGATTATAAACCAGCTGGTATCAGGATGTCCAGTCTACGAACATTGAAATTATTTTTCAGTCCAAGAACAACATCGTGTGCAAGTTCTGCAGCTGATAGAATGAAGGATTCTGCAAAAACTTGACTGTAATTCATTTAAGAGCCAAAAGATTCTTTCTGAAGTGAGTAAAGCTGATTTAAATCCTGGGACAATTCTAACATTGTGAAACACACACTAAAGTCGTCTTCATATACCAGAGCCATAAGGCATGTGCCACAGAGAACCAAGAGAAGAGGTAGTACCCACTATACATCTTATTCAATCCAAATGCCACTCTTAAATTACAAGTAGTGACTTATTTTCATAAACGTAAAAAACTCATATTCAGATGAAACATCATCTATTGTAACAAGAATCTTTCTTGGCAAAGGAAAATGTAGGTGGTCTGTGATGAGTGACAGACAGCTGCTCATTCAAGAATAGGAAGAAGTCTGAGAATTAGATGTAAAGATATTGCTGTGGTTTCTTAGAGACTACATATGATACTGAGACATTTAAAGGAGGAGGTGATATACTACAGAAAAGAAAGCCTAGAAGTAAGTAGTAGGAAAAGAAAGCCGCCAGCATAAGTCATCACTCATGGGTTTCGCTAGCAGATATTCTAAGCCTTCTTTTTTTCTCCCTATTTTCATTAACATATTTTTCTGCCTACAGTCTCCTGCTTCCCATGATCAGCTGTTATGCCATTTATAATGATTTACCCATATAATGGAGTGCTGTACCAGTACCTGCCTTTTCGCCAGAGATTCTGAGTCACTTTTATAGACCATGCTGTCAGCTGCTGTGAATCAGCTGCATCCGTGGGGAGGGCAAGAACATGCAAGTGACAGCTGCCACATATGGTTGGGAAGAGAAATATACCCAGTACATTCTGACCTGGTATGGTTATTTACAGTCTGATCATATCATATAACTAAAGCAGACAAGTATTGGCAAAAATGCTAATCTAATTTAAAAATGCCAAAAAATATGCAGTAGGTCACATTCAGAATGAGTAATTCTGGGCTTCCTCTGTTTAAATGAAAACAGAGAATCATTTCAGTCAGTTGAATTTCTGCAGTCCTTGGAATCCCCCTGGGAGCCTCTCATTATTCTGACTCTGAGTTCTCTGGAACATTTACTTTTCTGATTCTTAATTTCATATATGTGTGTCTGATCAATTACAGTTATTCTTCATACTTGAATTTGAAGATATCATACTATCCCTATTCAGAATTGATCTATTCAGAAGATGTCATAAGTCTCGTAACTCCTAATTTTCAGCTCACTTCATTAGAGTGCAGGTGAACTCACTTGCAGCAAACCCCATATACAAGCAGCATGTTCCTCTCTCTCCCCACATGTCCCTCAGTATAGGTCTATTTTTTTTTCAGAGGCCACAAAGAGTGTTTCACAGGAGTGGTGCCTTAAGCAAATTATTAGCAACATATCAAACGCTCTTCCCATGAAGTCAACAGTAAATCTTTTACTTCATATGGATAGTGAGATCTGTGCTAATCCCATCTGTAAACCAAGCATTCTTAAGAATGCTAGAGAAATGCATGCGCGGAGAAGTTCATGAAACACATCTTCACTTTCTCTTTTTGAATAATACTCTGATCAAAAACTACATCTACTCGCAATAGACTAGTGTCTGAGTTTGGATGAACCAAAATCCATGGCAGATGCAAAAACCTTTCTGCTACTGTTTCAAGTTTCCTTATTCTAAACCTCTGTAAAGGTATGATTTGTAAAGAGAAGGTTCCTCTAAGAATGTTCTTAGAAGATATATGATATATACCTTTTAATTAGTTCCTTTGCTCCAATTGAACAGCATTTGCAACACTGTAACAATAAAGTTAACAACATGTAATCTCTGAAGGGGAAAGACTGAACATAGTTATTGTATAACATCTGCACTGGCACGTAAACATGAACGCTCTCACAATAAAATCTGCTGAGTCTAGCAAGAAACAGGCTGTCTGGAAGATGTGTCAATAGAGGACAAAATGAAAGGACAAAAGACCCATCCAGGAGTGAAATTTGGAAGAATAAGAGAAAACGATGAGAGGAGGTAGAAGGAGAGGGAGACAGAGAGGGAGAGGAAAGAGGGAGAGGGAAAAAGAGAGGGAAGGGAGAGGAGAGCAGAGGAGAGGAGAAGAGAGGAGAGCAGAGGAGAGGAGGATTATCCACCATAGATCAGATACTGGAGCTTGAATGTTGTTTCTGAGTTTTCAGAAGAAAAACAGGAGATGCTGGATGAAGTTTGCTAGCACAGAAGCACTGCAGGTGACTAAGGAGGAGGAGATAATTACATTTGTTGTAAAAGTGTTGAGAATAAGAAGAAAATAGAGATGTAACAGACATCAATCTTTAAAGATATTTAACAATTCCCACTCAATAGGAATTTTGTAATCCAGGCTATCAGATTCCTTGGCCAAGGGGCATAGACAAATGCAGAAATATGTTTCCCGAAGTAGATGTGTGAACACTAATATAAAATGCTAAGATTTTCCATGGCCATTTTTCTCTTTGCAATCCATCTCAGCTCAGGTATGCAATCAGTCTATACAGAATTGTAGAATTACTAAAGTTGGAAGGGACCTTTGGAGATGATCTAATGCACATGTAGGATCTCCTCAGAGCGTGTAACACAGGATTGCATCCTAGTGGGTTTTGAAGATCTCCAGAGTAGGAGATTCCATAACCTCTCTTGGCAATCTGTTCCAAAGTTCTGTCACCCTCACTGTTAAGAACTTTTTCCTTATGTTCCCATGGAACTTTTGATGGTTCACTTTGTGGCTGTTCTCTCTTGCGGCTGTTCTCTCTTGACTTACTGCTTACCACCACTGAAAAGTGGCCGACCCTGTCACTCCCTCCTCTAAGGAATTTATATACACTGATTAGATTCCCTCTCAGCCTTCTGTTCTTCAGGCTGAACAGGCTAGCTTGACTTCTCTTAAGTCATGAACTACTCATGTACTGGCAAATTAAATGAGCAAGGATCATTCTCTGTTCCTGAGCCTAGTTGACATGTGACACACCAGTGCAACTAAATTCTTTTATTTCTCCATTACAGCAATTCAGCTAAACTGTCTTATAGGGGCTATTCTTTAGCTTATGTCTTTTTTCCAGCTTTCACTGCTCTCTTTTTTCCATCTCGAAATCTCCTTCCTATAATATTTATTTCTTCCTATTCAACTCCACTTTCTGTTTTCTGTTGGTATTTTGGTTCGCTTTACTTCACCCAGTCCAGATCACCTTTGAATCTCCAGTTTTAACTTCAGGTTCCTTCAACTCCTTTCTGCAGTTGTTTGCATTTCTTGTCGTTGTCATTTTTGTGATTGCATGTTGTATTTGAAAATAATATAATTATATTTAGAAATCCACTTGTATTCAGGGCCTGTGTTCTGTAAAACCTCCTTTGATAATGGATGCTCTGCAGTACTCCCACTCACTTCCTTGAGTTTGCAGCAAGCATTAATAAATTTAATAAAATTGTTATTACATATTCTTCACAGATTCCAAAAAATCTCTACATATTGTGCCATGAAATCATGATTAGCCCAGGGAATGTAGATTAGTAATACCGCAAGTCTGTCTTTTAAATTTTATGACACTGTGACTACAAGAAAAAGTTTACTGATACAGATTAGGTCTCCAGTCAACAGGAAACTCAATTCAGAGAATTGCAAATGCAAGTAAGGACCACATATAGCATATAAGCCTTGACTATAATCATAACTTTATGATTTAGTGATTACCTTAATGTAACATTTATTCATGTCAATTTAAGTGTAAACAGTCAATATTAAAATTTGAGATAAAATTTCTGAATGCTATTGGCAATACAAGCTGAATATGAAAGCTTGGATCCCACTTATCAAATGGGCTGAGTGGAAATTTCAGTTTTAATACTGAGTAATGTTTGTGCAGTATTTGTCCAATGCACCATTTGGTCTAATGTCATAATCTTGGTCTCATTCCTAGTAGCAGAGTGTATATTATGCTGGACATTACAATTACTTGGAATTAATTCCATACAGTTTTTAGAACGGATTGTACACAGAGTTTAAAAAAAAATAAAATCATCTTATCAAATGATAATTATATCATAAAAAGAAAGGAAAAAGAGGAGATAAGAAAAAGAAAACAGAAATAGCTGTCTATGTAATAGAAATGATATTATAGTCTAGAGCATAGTGGTAAAAATATAATGCTTAGGGTAGAATGGTAAAATACATGCATTCCTCAGAATATTTTTGGTATCAGTGATTTGCTAGAATTCTGTGACATGGCTTCATAGGCGGTAAGATCATGAATGCCATAAGGACATATGAATGTCTAGTAATAATATAGTAGTAATGCCTAGTAATATAATCACACACTAGATTCCGAGAATTGATGGGATGATTTGTTTGTTTATTGTGGATTACCTTTAAAGGCAGCTTTTATGACAAGAAAAATTAAGAAGTTAATATTAAGATAACACTGCATACATTTGGAGGAAGGAATTTAGCTTAGGGAAGGGGAGGCAGTGCAGCTTGCCATGGAATTTACACCTCATATAATTGAATGGCTAAGCCACTGAAACTTCAGCGATGAAAACATCATTGTGACTTTTATGTCTTCCTTTTTTCTGAATGTCAGATACAGTGATTGTGGGGTTAAAAATGTATTTGAGAAGCTGTGTTTTGCTAATTTGCTACAAGCTTTCTGGAATGGGAATTATTACTTGAGCTGTAGATTTGATCTTGTGTGTTCAAGGGCTTTGAGAACTCCCGCTGTTTTGGGTGCTATTTGTTGTTGTTTATGATGATGGTTATGATGTTGTTGTTGTTGTTGTTTCCCCCAGCCACTTCGTGCCATCTAATTCTTTAAAAACAAGAGGACAAAAGACAGAAAGAAAATATTACAGATATCACCTCCTAAGTATGGTAGTTTGTGGAACACACAGTCACATTTTGTCAAAACTATCTAAGATCTAAAATAAATTCCGCGGGAGAACAAATCCCTCTTCCAGACTCATACATCCCTAGTATATCATACTGTAAGGCAATATGATATCTGCTGCAGCAGTGCAGTTATAAGACAGGAAAAAAAAAAAGAAAAAGAAATATTTGAGCAGACTTTTGAATTTAGTTTAACTTATATCTAATTATATTACAATATTACAATATATTAACTATGCAATACCTAGCTAGTCAGGCAGGTTCTTTATTGCAATACATCTAGAAAGAGTTCCAAGTGACTATGCAACTAGGAAGACAATTTCTTTTGCTAGTTATTTTATTACCATAATAACTACGTGGTTATGATTGTCTGACAGTTACTGTTTTCTTTCCTTGCCAGGGTGATCTATCGCATTTTCCAACTCAGTTGATCTTAATACTGCTATCATTCACCTTGTCTCTGACAGAACAGCAATGACAGGACATTCATTCTCAGATTCCATGCTCACCAGCTGATGGATGGAGACTTGAGCTATGGGCTTTTCAGTCCTACACTGCCCTGGCCCTAAAATTTGCCTAAAAGGCAAATTTTAGAATGAACAGAACACACAAGTTTGTCTCTTTACAAATAAGAACCCCACATTCTTTGGCTGATGAGTGGAACAAAGGACTATATGAAGAGAGGAGGACTGAGTGGAGCCATGACTGATGGGACAAAGGAGCATATGCCAAGAGTTGGGTGCCTTTACAAGGAAAGGAATTGCTCCCCATTCTTTGGCAAGAGGGACAAAGAAGCCAACTGACCTCAGTGAGAACAGGAGGAGGGAGGCAGGGAGTTTGATATAGTCAGGCCGAGAAGTTTATTACTTCTGAGGACCTTGGACAATGGGAAAAAGAATAAGGCTTACCTCAGTGCGAAAGTTAGGAAAATCAGAAAAAAAAGATTCTCTATCCTCCAGCAATCTGAGACACTCCACAGGGATATGTCCAGTGGATTCTCCCTTTATTTGAATAAACTTTTAGGACTCTTCTGTCTCCTTTTTGGACATCCAGTCCTTGAGAGTGAGATTTCCTGTGCAAGAGTAAAAGGTTGGGGATGAGCCACCTCTAATCAGCAGAATCACTGTCAATCTAAACCAGTTAGCTCCTGCTGAATTTGGTCTATCGTAAGCTACAAGTAATTAACCTGCATTAATTTTCTATTAGGTAAGGATTTAAGAAGCAAAGGGATATAAAGTGTCAGCCAGGGAAATAATCTTCTTGCTGAAGAACACTAGTAGCCAAAGGAAGTGACAGTTTCACCTCTCAGAGTTGCTTAGAGCGCAGCATGTAAATCCTGATTGAAGAAAGAAATTTTGCATATCCCTGCAACTTACATTCTTACCAAAAGTTTGCAAGTCCTCTACCACTGGAAAGAAGCTGGTGGGCTCTGAGGTATAACACTAGATTGCTCTAGATCACATCAGAGAGCTCCAGGTTGAAGAGTTAAAGCACTCCTATGACAAGAGAAGGCAATCAGAACAGTTGAATATTGGACTAACACCTTAAGAGAGAAATGCAGTCAGAAGAAAAGAGAAACCTTGTCTGGTCATTTTACTGCAAGTAAATCCAGACACTTTCCTTTCATGTATCTTTCAAGTATCTGCAGCTATGTTGTGTTCTGGATGTCATGAATCAGTGTTGGCATTTGTAACCTAAGCATAACACAGTTTATGTCAAATATGATCTAAAGTGGATGCAATGGATATTTTCCTGGCTTCCTTACCCAAGACTAAGATATTAAAATACCTTAATAAGTGCAGCAGCTTCCCAGCACATCCCTCAATATTCATCAGCAGAGAAAGGAGCTGAGCTGAATAGCAGATAAAGAGATGCCATGGCTGTTCCAATGGTGGCTGTCATAAGTTTTTGTGTCATTGGTGTGCAATTAAATATTGGGCTGCATGACCAAACCTTGGGATTACAGCAAAAGCTTCAAAATCCTCCACTTGATATGTGTTCTTCTATTTTGTCCTGGCTACGTAGACCCTAAAAGACAAGAAAAAGAAAGGATTTTCTGCATCTTTGCAGAACCTTGAATGAATTAATTTATATTTATTGTAACTCATTGTGTGGAGATTTGAGATGTACTTGAATACACACTAGAAATGGAATGTAAAGGAAGAGTAGTAGGATGGCCTTGCACAGTGTGTTCTGAGGCAGTACTTCAGAGTTATACAGACTCTTAATTACATCTCTGACGCCTGCAGTTTGCTTTCAACAAACTCAGAGGGTGAATTGAGGTTAGCATGGTGATGACAGATTTTACACTGAATAATAAAAAAAAAACTTCCTTCATGTTACAATTTTAGACTGACGGCCATTTGCAGCTTTAAAGATCAGCACAGAGGAAACCCAAGTCCTATGTGACTGACCAGTTGGCAACAATACAAATCAAATGTGTCAAAATAATTTTGCTGTGTAGTCTCATATGAATAGATATTGAACATTTATGTACATTAGTGGAAGCTACTTTTACACAACTTTATATTAATATCCTAAAAATCCTCTTCACTGTCTCTTAGGTACTACACATGGTAACTTTTACTCACTCTGGATTCATTTGTCCCTTTTTCAAATAAAAACTGTTTTACTGCTTTGCTTTGCTTTTTGATATACTTCAATCTTGAATAGGGATACCGGGTGGCCTTTTTCTAGCAAGGCCGTGCACAAGAAGACAACGTCCCTCAGGTATGCTTTGTAGTTTCTACTGGTAAATAAGTCACTTACAGATTGTTTGAGCACTGACTACTTTGGAAGTTCATTGTCTTCCAAATGTCTGCTAAGTATTTGCAAAAAAAAAAAAATCACAGAATCATACAGAATCATTGAGCGGTTCAGGTTAGAAAGGACCGTCTTTCTCAACTCCCCTGCGCAAGCAGGGTCACCTAGAGCTCCTTGCACAAGGTTGCATCCGGGCAGATTTTGAATATCTCCAGAGAATGAGAGTCCATAACTCCTCAGGATTATCTGTGCTAGTGCTCTGTCACCCTCACAGTCAATAAAAGCTTCCTGGAACTTTCTGTATTTCCACTTGTGCCCATTACCTCTTACCATATTGCTAACTACCTCTGAGAATCTTCTGAACCCATCCCCTTGGCCTTCTGCATTAAGATACTTGTATTCACTGACAGGATCCCCTTTCAGTCTTCCTTTCACTGGGTTAAAAAGACCTAGATCTCTCTGTCTTTTCTCGTAAGAGATTGCTCCAGTGCCCTCATCATCTTTGGAGCCCTATGCTTGACTCAGTCCAGCAGTTTCATGTCCCTCTCCAGAATGGGTGGACACAATACTCCAGATGTGGTGTTCCTAGTTCTCGGTGGAAGGGAAGGATAGCCTCCCTCCACTTACTCTTCCTAATGTATACCAGAATTAGAATGTCAGTGGCCTTCTTGGCTAGGAGGGCACACTGCAGATTCATGGTTAATATGTTATCCACCAGGAGTCTCATGTCCTTCTCTTAAAACTGACAGTAGATTGCACTATAGCAATCACAATCCTGATTTGTTTCATCTACACAATGATGATTGGAGGATTCAGCAAAGAGCAGATGATTCCAGAATTTAGCGTCTGAATATGTGTTTGTTAAGTTTTGAATTTCTGCATCTCTTGCAGATGGATCTGGTTAGGTTATATTTGGAGTGTCCAATCCAAAAGGATGGTAATAATCATTGAAAGTTAGTATTTTTGCAAAATCCCAGGTGTGTGGTTTCTTATGCAGCAAAAAGACCTGGCTGTTGTTGCAGTAAGAATGAAGATCTTCTCCAGAAGTGATAGAGGAGGTGTGAGCAACAGTCAGGGAACACATTAAAGCAAGATCATTCAGAATGGGTCTTAGACTTAGTTGAGTGCCTGAGACAGCTGGCTTATGTAGCTTCAAAATGGAGGAGGAAAAAAAAGTGAAATACTACCTTAGCCACAAATAAAGCCAGGGGTAAAAAAAGAAAAGAGAGAGAGAGAGAGAGAGAGAAAGTTAAATCTATATTTAAGAAAATGCATAACCAGCTCTCTCTATTCCAGAACATTTTCAGATCTTCTTCTTAGCATGTGGTAAGTCTTGGCAGAAGAGGTGTAAATTTGCAGTTGATGTAAATCCTCAGAAATTCATCAAAATCAGTAGGGTTCTTGTAATTTATACGAGATGAGGATGTTATTTCAAATCTCTTTGTCATAACAGCATGCTTTAAGGCAAGAAAATATCAGTAGAGGACGTAGCACAGCAAATTGGTACTTGCTGATTCTCTGTGATAAACAACTTACCATAAATATTTAAAGACCATTGTAACTTTTTATTTATTCTTAAAAACAGTATGATAATTTTATAATGGTAAAATTCTTCAGTCCACTTATTTACATAATTGCTACAGTGTAGTTTAGTGAAAGTTTTGTTTCAACTATTTACATCATTGTGTACGTGCAGGATTTTCAAAGGAAATTCATTATAATAAACAAGAGGAAAGAAGAATTATAATTTTGATATGGTCAAAAAAAGCCTTCCATAAATTAAAAGTGTCTGTTGGATATAAGGCATGACAATATGCTTTGGGTAGTATGAATATTGTTACAGTTATTAAAATGTTAACTATTCTTCACCTATAATTGAGAGCAATTCAGCAAAAGTGACTTTACCTAAAGCTGGAAATAATGGAATCATTTGGAAAAAAAAAAAAAAGAGAGAGATATGGAAAAATAAATTACTCTTGCAGCATTTCTTTCACTAATTCATATGTTCAGATTATTCTTCTAATAGTTCCATATTGTCTAGTCATCTAGATAGTAGCAGTTCAAACACTGATCCACAACCTGCTTTGTAAAATACAAGAACCTAATACGTTTCTGTTTTCATGGATATAGCACATTGTAAACCCACGTGGAGAATTTACTTACAGATTGTGCTGTATCCAAGCCCTACTCTATCTAGATCTATCTTTCAGAGAGTCAGGGAAGTGATTTACACACCATGCACATTCACAGCCCTGGATGAGTGCAAAAATTGACCGAGGCTGATTGACCAATAGGGGTCAGTACACAAGAGTGGCTGAAGCAGATATTTCAACTCTGCGTCATTTCAACCTGGTATGTTTTTTTATCCTATCAGTGATTCAGAATAGCATACAACATGGAGGAGTAAGAGTAAGAGAAATTCTTTTAAGTGACAATGTCTGTTTATTCAGAAAATTTTAGCATAAAACTCTGTTCAAACATCTTTGCTACCAAAATCATGCATCAGATGTTAATAGGTGACCAAAGGAAGAAACAGATCTGAATAGGATCACTGGTGTTAAAAAAAAAAAAAAAAAAACACACACACGGAGTCACACAATGGTCGAGGTGGGAAGGGACCTCTAGAGATCTAGTCCAAACTAAGGACATCTAATCCCAACTCCCTGCTGAAGTAGGAACACTTAGAGCATGCAGGATAGAGTTGTGTCCAATTTCTAAGCAAAAAGATTAAGAATATGAAAGAAAGAACATTTCTTAAAAAAAGGGAAGGATAGAATTCTCTTCCCTCTGGGGAGGAAGAGAAGATTTTCTTTGCTGAACGAGGAGGAATTATTTTCTGTGTTGCAAGACGTTATTATTTGCACTGATTCTCTAAGCCCTTATTGAGTTATGTTCTCCAAGCCACAACAGAAGCACAAACAGATGCTCTTTTTCAAAAAAAAAAAAAAAAAAAAGAAGAAAGCCAGACAACTCCTTGGATGGCTCCATCTTGCTGAATGCACCTTCTGAAATAATGAATAACTTTGGTTTTCTTACACCGCTAATGCAATCCTTTATGTGACATGGTTTAGAGATGGGGGTTAAAAACAAACAAACAAAAAAAAAAAAAACAAACAAACAAAATACCAAAAGCAACCTAACAACAAAATCAAGTGAAGTCTCTATGTGTACATATTTAAGGTATAGACTAGAAAATATAATACGATGAAAAATATCTCCAAAAACACTGCAAAAATGAGCTTGAGTACTCAAATTAGCTCTGCCACTCCAAGAATTTCAGCCTCAGTTAACAAAGCTGCCAAAATGGACTGGAAGGATGTTTAAAACTTCATTCTGAGGACAGAATTATCAGAAAATAATTAGACTATGAAAATAAGACTCGACAGTGTCTTATTTCTTATTTCTTGGGAGAAATGCAATGGAAATTTTTCATTAAGAAAGGGAATAGGTCTGAAGATTCCTTACTGAAGCAGGAGAATTTTATTTTTATTGTGCTTTTCTATATTTCTGGAGGAGAAATTTGTTTTCTATGGAGTCAGAAGAAATCATTTCCTTTTGCATAAAACTTTTAAAACTACTAGGAACAGGAGAAAGCATTTACATTTCTTTGTGTTTAAGGTGAGCACAGATGGAAGAGTCCAGAGGAAAAAGTGAAAAAAACATTGCTGATTTAATGAAGTCTTCGTGAAATCCTTCGGGGAGGCTAGAACATTCTTTGTTCATTATAGAGAAAGAACAGAACTCATAATAAAGGGATTTTTCACAAATAGAAGTGATACATCTCCATTTTAAAAGTATGTGGCGAGAAATAGATGCCTGAAATCTTTGCAATACCTAGTGTGCAGAAGGTACATTTTGAAAAGACTTATAAGAGACTAAACTACAGTAAGGGGGCTGCAGAAGCAAAGGCCACTGTGCTTAGTCTGCAATCTGGAAGCACAGTGTCCATCTACAAACAAATCCTTTGCAGATTATATCAAGATTTGTCATAATATATGTTCATTTGTAGTGAATTCGTTGAAATCCAAGAATCATTTGTGATAGGTGCTATATAAATCAGTAAGAAAGAATGAGTTCAAAGGTAGTAATTTATTTAAATTAGTGAGGTCACAGAAATGTTCAAGGGTCAAGTTTATCCCAATATATCAAAAAATACACAGAAGGGTTGAGTTTGGAAGGGACCTCCAGAGATCATCCAGTCCTCTGTCCAGCAGGGACACCCAGAGCACGGCACACTCAGTCACATCCAGGCAGGTTTTGAAGACCTCCAGAGAAAGAGAATCCACAGACTCCGTGGGAAGCCTTTTCCGGGGCACTGACGCCCTCACAGGAAAGTTTTTCTTGCTCATGTGGAACAAGAACTATGTTTCAGCTTGTACCCATTGTCACTTGTTCTGTCACTGGCCACAACTGGGAAGAGTTTGACCCTCTCCTCATTACATTCATCCTTCAGGTAGTTATACATATTAGTCAGATTCCTTCTCAATGTTCTCTTCTCCAGGGAGAGAACAGGCCCAACTCAGTCTTTCCTTGTACAAGAGATGCTCCAGTCTCTTAATCATCTTTGTTGCATTCCACTGGATCCTCTCTGGAAGCTCCACATCCATTTTATACTGCTCCCAATTCTCTAGGGGCAGCCTCACCAGAGTTGAGTAGAGGGGCAGGATCCCCTCCCTCCACATGCTGGCAACATCCTCCTGATGCAGCCAGGATCCCATTGGCCTTCTTGGCCACGAGGACACACTGCTGACTCATGGTTAACTTGGTGTCAACAAGGACTCCTAGGTCCCTCTCTGCGGAGCTGCTTTCCAGTAGGTCAACCCCTAATCTGTCCTGGTGACTGTGGTTCTTCCTCCTCAGGTGCATTCCTCCTCAGGTTCTTCCTCCTCAGGAGGACCCTGCACTCGTCCTTAGTGAACCTCATGAGGTTCCTCTCTGCCCAACTCTGCAGCCTGTCCAGGTCCCTCTGGATGGCAGCACAGTCCTCTGGAGTGTCGGCCACTCCACCCAGCTTGGTGTCATCTGCAAACTTGCTCAGGGTGCACTCAGTGCTGTCATCCAAGTCACTGATGAACAAGTTGAATAGCACTGGGACCAGTACTGACCTCTGAGGGACACCACTGGCCACAGGCCTCCAACTGGACTCAGGCCCATTAATAATCACTGTCTCAGCTCTGCCATCCAACCAATTCTCAATCCACCTGACTGTGTACCTGTCCAATCCACACTTCTGGAGCTTTTCTATGAGGATATTATGAGAGATAGTGTTAAAAACCTTACTGAAGTCAAGGTAGACAACATCCTCGGCTCTCCCTTCATCCATGTGGGCATCTCTCATTTATCTGGGCTCTGTAGTTCATGGGGACAAGCCATAGCAGTAAAGACAGAAGCAAAGGAAGCATTTAGTAATTCTGCCTTCTCTGCATCCTCCCCATTCATCAGAAGACTAATATTTTCTCTAGTCTTGCTCTTGTTGCTGATATATTTGTAGAAGCTCTTCCTGTTAGGATAAGCATTGGTTGATTTTGATCAAATTTGAAGCTCAAGACTAAACCTAAGCCAAACATCTTTGAAAGCTTTGGTGGATATGTATTCGAGCAATCTGCATTTGAAGTTGTTTACAAGTTTACACACTTACAAGTACTTTTCTGTACACTACTGAGCTGTGTCCCTTGTAGTGTACCTACTGTCTGTGCCCTGCAAGTTCTTCTCGCTCTTTGATCTTTTCTTGTTAGTTTTAGGGGAAATTATCTACTTGATTCATATATTGAACAGGAAACTTTTAACTCGTGAAAAAGTTAAAAGGTTAATAGTTTCCTTTTAAAACCGTGTTTCTTTTAAAACACTTATTTTAATATGTTCTAAGGGGAAGTCAGATGAATGCATTTCTTTATGAAATGATTCTGAGGACCTATTTTCTAGATAG
Source organism: Nothura maculosa (assembly GCA_032353885.1). Taxonomy (NCBI): domain Eukaryota; kingdom Metazoa; phylum Chordata; class Aves; order Tinamiformes; family Tinamidae; genus Nothura; species Nothura maculosa. The sequence continues at coordinate 171,048 of JAUBOD010000377.1, forward strand.
AGTTATTAAAAAAAAATACAGTATTCAAAACTTCCATGAAGGACTAAGCTCGTTAATAATCATTTTGGTAAAAAATTACATAAAGTTTTTTTTAAATCTAAAACCAATCAGGTAAACATTCCGGGGAAAGACTTTCTCAACCTCTGCAGGCACAATGAACATCCTTCTCACAGGCACTTCTGGGATGCCAAATATCACTTTAACATTTAACTTCTCATTAATAATAGTCATTTTCACACTCTGAGGGACATGAATGCTTTTATTTTGAGAAAGGTTCATGCAAAAAGTCCAGTGACATGCCCTAGTCACATGATCCGATCTTCCTCCAGATATATAACCCACAATTCCTTCTTTATAATTTTATTTCTTAATGACACACTCATATATTAAATATCAGTATTACTCTCCCAAACTCTATGTAGTAGTGGGCTCAATATCTAAACAATATAATTAAAGAAGGCTAAATATGATTTTACTCAATGGAATATTGATGGTAATACAGCAACTAACTGCACATAGTAATTAATAATTTTTTTCTAAACTTTGGCATATGTGCTGATCTCTCTAAAGTTACTGCTTATATATCCAGACTGAGAATAGAGCATCATCCTCTTAACTATTAGAAAACAGACTGAAAAAAAACAGGTATCTCTGACAACAGAAGAATGAATGATGGCTGCTGTGGACTAGAGCCCTTTTCTTGTGATTTTGAGGAATACATCACTGATCAAGAAAAACAATGAAAAAATACCATGAAAAAAGTCAATATTATAAATGCTAACCAGAGCAAGTGACATTTAATAGAGATGTTTTTAAAGGTCAAAGTGAATTCAAGAATTAGACATGCAGTGTCTAATGAGACTATGCAAAGGGTAACCGAATTTTTCATTGTTTTAATCATTCTTTAATTTATCAAGTGTTTTAGATAATGATCAAGTCTCGGCTGTGAATAATTGTCTAGAAATTGCAAGGCTCTTCCAAGCAGTCCAGGGAAAACTCTGAGAGAGATGAAGGTCTTCCTTTTTTATTGTTGGACTGATTAATAATACTCCAAGATTGCCTGGAAATAGAACATCTGAAAATGAGTGCAGCAAACAAACTTTCTTTACAATTTACACCTTCTTTCCTTTTATTTTATGATTTCAACCATTGTCCTTTAAAATGACTACTGCTAGATAAGGAAGCCAAACCCAGACATCTGATATGCAAAGACTGTCACAGCTGCATGTCCTGCTATTCCAAAATGTAGCAATGCTGAACATGCACTTGGCTAGGGAAAATAACAATTACAAGGAGCTACAAGCCTCCAAGTGATCCTTCTTACCCTCAAAGACACTCACCCCTGTCTTCCCGGTCACTTCCAACTTCCCATTTACTGCCTTTGGTTCCTGTCTAAACACCCATAAGCCTGTAAGTGCAATCACAGAATCACAGAATCTATAAGGTTGGAAGGGACCTCTAGAGATCATCTGGTCCAACCTTCCCGCTCCAGCGGGCACACCTAGAGCAGGTGTGTCAAGGCACTCCAGATAGGGTGTCCATTCTCAGAGTGTATAATTTCAATTCTCGCACCCTCTGTTTCACCTCTATGCTTGTGAAGGTGAGCTTTAATCGGAACACCTAACATATAGTTAGTTGAATACGTATGTATTTAATACAACTACATACATATGTACAACTATTTGCAGCTGTGTTTCTGGATCCCTAAATTTTTCTCCCTTGGTAATTTTCTTGTCTGATATGATGAAGTATGACTACCAAAAAACAAACTCAGTTTCTGGGTTTTCCCTTTGGGGTCTGTACAATGTCTCTACCCGGAAGCTTGAACAGTGAGTGATATTTCAATTTCTGCTTTTTAGAAATGTGGCAGTGAGAGTAATGATCTATGCGTGCAGTGCAATGCGTAGTGTATTATTCACAAGAAGAATCTGTGCTTGGACAAGTTGATGTGGTTTCTGAGGATAAAAGGTGAGAAGTGCTGTGTAGAGGATATAATATGTCACAAAAATACCTTTGTGTCAGTCACAGAAGTGTGCTCCTGAGGAATCTGAGAAAGCACTATATTTCAATGGACTGCACTGCTTGGATACTTGTTAACTAGGAAGAAACAGTCTTTCCATGTAGACATGAGAAAGTGTGGGAGAAAATCAGAAGAGCAGCTGGCAGTAAGATGACTCTGTTCATACTAGAAAATAGGAAGATCACCAGATGAATTTAAGTGAAATTTGTGAAGCAAAACTCCGTCCCTTAACCAGCCATCCTGACTGATACTGCACTGCAGCTTTGATATATGTTGTATGGATAAAAGAGATAAAGATAGTTGATAAGTCAGTAAGAGCACTGATAATCAGTTGTATTCCTTTTAAGGTTACTGAATGATAATGACAGTACCTAAAATGTCAGGAATGTCATAGTTCTGCTTTTTTGGTTGAGTGGTTGGTGTTTTTGTTTTTGAGGGGGAATGGGAGAAAGGTTACTTCTTTTTACACCCCTCGAGAAGATGAACAGCAGAGATGTCTGGTAGGGGGAAAATTGATGAATATTCATCTGGGCTGCTTGAATCTGGACAGGCAGTGTATTAAACCTCAGGCTTTCATTTATATAATGAACCTGAGTACTGGAACAAGCATTAAATCAAATAAAGAGTCCTCAGGACATTTCTAAAAAAGAAATAAATCATAGTATATCCTTTACCAACAATAGAAAGAGAGGATTATTTCTTCTCTGATTTGACTTTTAAAATCATCTGGAGGATAGCCTTAGAAGACAGGAGTCTATTTTTGCCCTCTCATGCTGATTTAGCCAAAGTCTTACCTACACTACACTTCATTGCCTGCTTCAACACAGTGCTGCTCCTGGCGATAATATTCCTTTCCATCCACAAGCTTCTTATATCAAGAAAAATGCTAGGATATATAATTGTCTACGCACAAGAGTGTCGCTTTTACCTTCTTTTCCTTTCTGTTAGTGCCCCAAGGCAGAAAAATTAACTTATAGGGAGTGTTCCTTTACGGCAACAGATGGGTTTTATAAGACTTAGCTGATCACTGCATCCTTTCAGATGTAAGTCTTTGCCTAATTTGAGCAGATGCTGGATTGTTGTATATGTACAGAATAATGTCAGCCTTAATGCACCAGGACATTACAGTCCTGGTGATAGCTGGTATCACCGGTATAGACCAGTGATAGCTCTTCCATCAAGACAAGAGATCATTCCATTATAAAGCATCCATGTTGATTATCTCATGCAATCTACCTCACAGTAGCAAAAATAGCAAATATGCTTTTAAACAGTAATGAAAGAGAAATAGAGAAACTATTCTTCACTTATATTTTTTTAAGATTTCTTTTTTTTTCCATTTTTACACAGCTGTGCTAGAGTATACTCCCATGTATTTTTTTCCCTCTCCAGTACATATATTTAAAGTCTCTCCAAAGGAATGTAGTGAAATTCTGAAGTGAATTTTAAATTTTATTGCTACATTATTGCCTCTCTGTCTGCACTCAAAGTAAACACATGGCTGGCATTTTACTGTTAAAATGTTGTTTAATCATTTTCCCGAGCAGCTTTATTTTAATTTCATGACAGAGAAGGGGGAATGCTTGTCAGTGAGTTCAATCTCAAGCCAGAAGGAGCATTATATAAATGACACTCTGTAGATGGCAAGCATTGAGTGCATGAAGATCCACAGAAGACTTGCAAGCTCTGCCATATGGTTTATGGAAAAGGAAAAGCTAGCCTTAGAAGAGCTTGCTTTACTTGGCAATAAGGATATAGCTCTTCTCCAGAAATAAAGTTCATAAAGATCTCAGGAAGTGAAACAAAATCTAGTAACTAATGCTCATAAGAAGGTCCTATTTCCAGTCATTTAAGGATAACTCGATTCAAAAACTGAGCAGAGAGGAGCATTATTAAATGTATATTACAAAAGATTTTCCACAATAAGTCAAGCCTTAAGGCAAGTTACTATTTTTTTTTTACCATGTTATACTCTAACCCTTAATAACTAGTCGGCAGTATTTCCTAAAGTAACAGAAAATGAAAATGTCATAGTAAATGATAACACTTTTCAGATCAATTTATAGTTTTCATGGTTAAATATAATAAAATATTATCCTATTATAATGTTATAAGAAAGGAAGACCACCAGCTTTTAACTACTTATCCTTGTATTTTCTTATTTTCTGTACTTTGTCCTCCTCATGTACTCTCCTTTTTACCTGGAGTAAAAAAAGCATTTCTCCTCACATGAAACTGATTCCATTCTCTGGGAAAGGCTGAGAGAGCTGAGCCTGTTTAGCCTGATGAGCAGAAGACTGAGGGGGGGCCTGCTCAGTGTCTAAATGTCTATAAATACCTCAAGGGAGGGAGTGAGGAGGATGGGGCTAACCTCTTTTCAGTGGTGGCCACTGACAGAACTAGAGGAATCGGGCAACAAAATGAAGCACCAAAAGTTCCACAGGAACTTAAGGAAAAAATGACTGACAGTGAGAGTGACAGAGCCCTGGAACAGGCTGCCCAGAGAGGCTGTGGAGTCTCCTTCTCCATAGATTTTTAAAATCTGCTTGGATGCAACCTGTGCTCCATGCTCTACGTGACCCTGAGTGTGCAGGGGGTTGGAGTAGATGATTCCTGAAGGTTCCTTCCAGCCTTAAGGATTCTGCGATTGTATGAATTGTCATAAGAGCCTTATGCCAATAAGGAAAATTTTATAACTCCAACTGGCTCCTGCAGGGTGGGCTGACATCACCCTCTTTGTCTCAGTTCTGCTTAAATGATGAGATAGCACTGGAGTTTTGAGGCTGCTTGATTTTTCCAGATCAAATAAAGAAAAAATATGAGAATAATAAACAAGTGAGTCAATGAGAGAGAAGAGTCCATATCAGCCCTCAGTCATAACCCTGATGGAGTTTGCTGTTTTTGTCCTCTGGCACTGTAGAAATACTGTACAGTTATTAAAATAATCAAACAATGAACAGTAACCAGCTTTCAGGACTGACATAAGACTGACTTGGAAGAACACGGCTCCTGGGGCTTAGTTCATGTTTCCTTAATGGCTACGTGTGGTAGCTCAACTCCCGTAGATACATTCATTAAAGCTAATAATAAAATGTATTAATTCCCTCTATTGCTAAAGCTCTGTGTAGAAAAAGGTAATACATTATTCAATGTGGTATACTTTTCTTCCTAAAATTTGCTACTAGTATGAGATGTTTGTAAAAATAACTGTGTCTTTTTAGATATAACCATCATTACATTTATTGAGCAAAATTCTAACTTTACAGGAAATAAAATGTCTATGCAATTAGCATTAAAGTATCTAAAGGTGTCTTGATTCCTAGAGTAATTCTAAGCCTCTCTCTTAAGTAAACTCGATTAACTTTAGGCTTCAATATTATTAATCAAGGACATGACACAGCCAAATAACTCACACTAGGTACAGCAAAAACTCTGCATACTTTATGCTATAAAGCTTTCCTTGGTGATGTTGTGCAAGTGATTCTTGAGTCAATGAATGGCAGGAGGAAAAGGAAATTCAGTGCAATCATATCTGATGTTACAGTCATTTTTTTACATGCAGCCTAACCTTACAAACTTGATATCAAGGAAACTTTGAGATATTGACAAGATTAAAGAAGGAGTTGTATATTTATGGGGCAGCAGTAATGTTTATATTATAATAAACCACCCTATCATGACAATTTCAATGAGTGGTGCCTGACGTTTTTGTTTCATACTTCTAGCAAGGAAATTTGCTGTAGCAATACTGTCTATAGCATAGCAAGAGTTCAGTCTAATTTGTTTTCAAATTGTCAAGAATGGAAATGTTTCCTGAATCTTCATGGTCTAGGAAAGAGTTGCAAGGGGGCTGGAACGAAATATTTTAATAATTGTTTCTTTCGTGCACTACAGTCTCTGCTGAGCTTGGTGAAAATATCTAGACCCAAAGCAGGAAGATTTCTGTGGGTTGTCCTGAATAAAAAAATTGCTTATTTCACACGAGTACCATTTAAGACTCTGAAAATCAAAGAATAGAAAAAGTACACAGAAAGCAAAATAATGCAACAAACAGTTCTGAAAACTGAAACAACCTTTATTTGTTGAATTTTGTTGAATCTCTTTGTTCTGCATGCATTATTATCCCATGTTCTCTATAAAAAAAAATTCAGTGCTCAGAAGAGAAGCTTTCATACACATCACATTGCTAATCTCATTCAAAATGGTGATATATGAGTTATTCAGTAGGATGTGTACATGAGATGTTAAATATTTAAAAAATTCTACACTAAATATTCACATAGACTCTCACATGTTTAATATTTTAGGCTGTCAGAATCACCTGGTGGCTTCATAATGAAGATATTAGAGAATCAGAACAATGATTTTCCAGCCTAGCCATTCTGCTACTTAGTTGTCTGTACTTTTGTATTCAGTGTCTCCAGTCAGGGATTTGGAATTTATAGAAGAAATTCTTGTTAAAAACCATTTCATTTCTGACTCAGTAACATTCTTTAGTGCATTTGTTTCATTCTTAATTTTATCTCTTACTTCTCCTACTGCAAAAATTATTTCAGAAAGTAATTGGAAAGACAAGAGTATTAGATATTGCCTGAACAACAAATGAATAAATGGAAATGGCAGGGTTTTTCTATTGTTTGTTCATTTCATTTCTTCAATTAGTGCTCACCTTTTGAATGCTTCCACAAAAATAGCACTTGATAATTATTCTATGCTACTATACTGCATGAAGAAGAGTATTAATTGCCAGATTAATCACTGCAGATTGATAGACTGTTTTGGAACCATAAATGCCCGGGTGGCATTTTGCTGTTTACTAGTGCCACACTGGTCTGCGAACACTGCCCCAATAGACCGGTTTATATTTTCTTTGTCTTCTCACAGGTAACTCTTACTTTTTATTAGCATGTTAATACTTAAAAATTACTCCCCAAACTTGACCCTCATTAAGAACTGCATAGCTTATTGTTCTCATTTCCTTATTTCTTGCAGGTATGTTATCTCTTGACTGTATTGGCATCTTCATGATTTCTTTTCCATTTAGAACAATTACTGAGATTAAAATTCTTGCTGACAGCTTTTAATATGTACTGTAGAACAGAACTGGTTTAAAAATCCTGATCAGTCAACAGATTTGTTCCTTAGATGTGACTTTTCAGAGGTGACAGAGACTAACAATATTTAATTACCTTGATTTTGAATAAAAGCTACTCTTAATAATATGTTTAATTAAAATCTCATACTTTTTTTTTTGTTGTAATTCACTGTTATCATTTCAACATACTGTCATTTTTCTCTCCTTGGCAAAAAGGCACATTGTCTTCCTATTTGATTTGTTTCTATCACAGTCAGTTAATCAAATTACTATTTTTTTCTTTGCTTCTTGAAACAGGTTTGGAGACAGATAAGTTATTTCTCTAAAGGACTGAAATATGTATCACACGATCACTAGGGTAGTGAACCCTGAATTGCTGTTCTGATTGCTCTACTTTTGGTCGGATTTAATCATCCTTATTCAGTAAAATATTTTAAGATAATATTTAGTAATTAACTCTTCCAAAAGACCATACACCACAGCATGTGTAGAAGCAGGATTGAGAGTACGCAGCCACCTATGCATGTAACTCATTCGAGAGACGACTGATTTTATTTCAATACAAAGGGGCCAGAGAATGGAGTTTGTTTTATATAAGCAGCCTCAATAGTTAATTGAACTATTGTAAATGTTCAATTGTTAATTGAACTAGTGTAAATGTTTCTTGTTGAGTTGGTTAGGCAAATATCAACATCTCCCTGAATCAGCAAGAGAAGCATGAGGTAAATGTATACATGGATTAGCCCCAGATAAGATATAAAACCTCAACCACTGAAAGGAATTTTGAAGCTCAATAGGCTTAAGCTGGCTTCAACTCACAATGTTCCTTCTTGGTGACCGGGGACATTCAGTGTTGCATGTTATCGAGACTGGTCATGACAATCACACTGGTATTGTTTGAACTGATTACACTTGTATTGTGATTTCAGTGTATTGTTATATCACTCTGCAAAACTGAAAATCCAATATAACATCAAATGTCTTCAAAGTAAAATTTGTATTAAACCATGTGCAATATTGAAAAGAACCTTGTCAGAAAAACTGTTGTGGTATGTTGCTATAAAGCCCATCAGCTTTCTGCAAAGTGTGCCATAGGATCATGCTTTAGATCTAATGTTGCTTACATACACCTGGCCTTGCATCTTGCATATAATCTAGACAAATGAATAGTGTTTCCATGAGCTCCCTTTTTGATCCCAGAATGGGATTCTTTGAATAAAAAACCATTTTTATTCTCAATTATGAGTAAGATCATACCTAATGCAAGAGAATATTATAATTAATATCCTGTCAAATATACAACATGGAAAGCAAATTATGTAAAAACATCAATTTAGGTTTGTTAGCACTGGATTATAATTTAGTAGATTATAGTTAAGCTACACTGCTATATATATCATGTATGCAGAGAGATCCTATGCAAACATCAGAATGGCTTCCAGTGCTGCTAATTTTTGTATGTTATTGAAAAACTGGATTGTTTATGATAAATTCATACAGAATAAGTAACATTGGCACAAAACTCCCAGGGAAGTATTTGGAAAATATCCATTAAGGATATTTTCTCTCTTGCATTTTTGTTCCTGGTGAAATATCCTTTTGCTGCTTAATTCCATTATGGATATTTTCCAAAATTAGAGGCTTGGTTCAGGATTGTATAACAGTCCTTCTGTGTCCTGTGAACAGCAATCCACATATTTTCTAGTGCTTAGAAACAGTAAAGATGGAAAGGCTCTTCAGAACAAAGTATCTATCAAGCTACAGAAATTGTTAGGGACTCAACAACTTATTTTCAGAAGTTTGTTCCCGAAGTGCTATATTGATTGTAAAGGACAAATAAATCTTCACAGCTAGAACAAAACCCACCATAAAACTATTTACTTCGTGTGAACTGACACTCACTATTTCCTGCTTTTTTGCAGATTTTCATAGACTAGAGGCGGGAAAGATTATGACAAGCTTTCCTCATTCTCATCCAGTGTGCGATTATGTGATCTATTATGTTATCTAGTGTGAAACACAAGGACAATTTTTGCTCTTTGAAGTTCTTCCAAATACATTTTTCCCATGAGCCCAATCTAGGCAGTAAAGAACAGGCAATTCTATTCACTGAAATGCTATCATCAGGTGTTACAGACTCATTTGTATTTAACTTCAAAATCTTAATAAGTCTAAGACCTACAGCAATAGTTGCGTATGTATTAGTGTATTTACCACAATGGATCTGTCAGTTGAGTCTGAACAAGCACAAGATCTCTGCATTTGTTCACCTTGAACAATGGATTTTTTGGCATGAACACTGATAAAACAGTGTATGCATCATTCATTTGTATGTGTGAAACGTGTAAATCACCACTTGGATCTTAGCTCATAGACTACTTGTATTGTCATGCTGTAAAATTACCTGATTTTCTTTTATTTATTTTATGCAATCAACTACTGAAAATGAAACTGAAGAGCTTTAGAGTTTAATGTTTTCATCTTTGTATGATTTCATGATAGTCTTTTGTTTTCACACAAAGAATAAAACTTAGGTACAAAAAGTGTTATTTGCTGTGGTCTATAACAAGAAAATAAACATAACAGTCACATTTGATCACTGTGATCCTTGTGAATGTCAGTGACTCTTTACAGAATTAACATGGTGAGAAAAAAGGAAAGAATGGAAAGAATGAACAGATAGGTCAAATAGAAAGATATCATATCTCTGGAAAAAGGTAGCTCTTCAAATCACAACTGATGATAATAAAGCGGGTTCTGTAAAGTGTAGTTAGGCCAGGCAAGAAGGTTGCCTGTGTCTTGCTTGGCTGTGTTCTGAGCAGGTGAAAGCTTCATGGAGAGGTAGAACATTATCCTCTCCCTTAATGATACTGTGTGGGTCCCTAAGAAGGCTAGAGAATGTATCTCCACCTCAGAGCTCCACCTCCACTTATTAATATTTGTTCAGTCACAGCTGAACAAATACACCATACACCAGAATTTCTATCTAGATAAACCATATGAAAATGTATAAAAGAAGTTTAGGAAGTACTATGTACATATTGCCTCTCACACATGAGGAAGCAAACCTTCTGTGGGAGTCACCTCTATAGCTGATACGTGCATATAGGAACAAGGAATGTGCTCATCAAATATGCTTTCCAGAGCCTCATGAACATACAGGAGTCTGTATCCCTCGCTTTTCACATACATCAGAAACACATCACCTGCAGATATGCATCACCTGCACATCTGTAGCATTTTCAGTAGCTTAAATTGTTTTGAACATTTGTAAAAGTGATACAATTTAGGAGTCAATACTCTTTTTTCCTTGTAATACTGATGTTTATTTATTCCATATGTTACTGATGTTTGCTCAAGATTTCTTATTTATTTCATCACAAGTCACTGCATGGGGGACGCCTAATCCATACACTTGGCAATATTTTTGCACAAGTTTTTTGCACAAGACTGCCTAGTAGAAGATATTTAAGCATATATCTGTATGAAGCTACAGACAGTTATGCCAAAGCTTCCTTTTTTCTTCTCATCATTCAGAGATCTTCACTTTTACTGCCTTTAAGTCTGTCTTTAGGTCTGCCTTTACTGAAAATAAAACTCCAATTTTGAATGATCCTCATTATCATTCTTTCAACATGTATACCTTTCACCATAGAGTTATAAATGTAGTTGTATTCCAACAATGCTAGTTTTCCCCTATAACTTTAACCAAGTACCTCAATTTCTAAGCTTTTTGGCTCATCCTGTAGGTTAGCATTTTGGCAGCTATCTACCTTCTCCTCCCCTTGAAGAGCTACAATTTAGATAAAACTATTCCTTTGCTGATTAATGAAAAGAAGATTCAGACGAGAAGCATTTTTCAAACTTATAGCATTGATATAGCACTGATGCTTCTGTAAAGTGTGTTTGCAATTGTATAGATTTACTTTCACACAAGCAAATGTATTGAATTCTCCCCTACTTGCATGAGTGTGGAGGAGTTTTTATTCTCTTTCTGATGTAATCAAGAGGTCTGAATGGGTCTATGTAGAGCTGTTATAATGCACTGATAGAGTTATTAGGTTGATAGCCAAGACTGTCTGGCAAACATAGGAACAATTTCTGTATATACTGCAGTCTGCTGCCAATCTTCAAGAGCCTTTCATGACATTCTTTCAACTGCTGGGAATCATCTGTTCTGAAAAAATGGACTGTTATCCTGAAGCTTATCATTACCACATAATTTCCTCAAAAAAATGTTGGCTTACTTTTCTTTTTCACATCATTATCCAGTTTCTTGAGCCAGAAAGCAGAGTTTGTAACTATGATTTCATTAAAAACTTTTTCTGAAAATTCCGCTGATCTTTTTTTAGTAACAAATACCCAACTTTCAATCTGGGAAGATCTCCTCAAAAACTGTTTAATAAAGCTAATGTAATGTGAATTTACCACAGGCACACAGATTTCCGTGACTTGCTGCTAAAATAGGCCTCAAGTGTGTAGTTTCATGTTTTCCTGATTTCCACAAGAACTCTACCTGTTTTTATATCAGGTATTGATAGAGATCAGTGAAGTGCTAAAGTGTGAACTGCCTCTATTGCTCTTAAGTTTTAACATTTACCTTTATGACATCAAAAAATGTGGGCTTTTGTCAATTTTGATGATAGAAGAATCATAATGATTTTAAGGATTGTGCAAATTCGGTAGAAATTATATAATGGAATTTCTAAATAGCTATAATTTAAATTATAAATAAATTGCAATTCATTTGTATAAATTATAATTAATTTGTAAATTATAAATAAATTACAATTAATTTGTATAACTTTGTCCAGGAATATTTGTGCAGTAATGTTTAGTGTTCATGAAGACTTTCACAAAGTAATTTCTCAGGTTGTAGGATGTCTCCTAAAAACAGTATTTTAAAATCCTGCTATTTATTACTTAACATTGCATCATCCAGCATCATGAAAACCTGACCAATCATTTATAAAGTTTTTCTCAAGACATATGTTTTGATTATATCAAAAACTCAAATTATCTTTATGCAACTCTAAAACAAGATATCATATTTAAGACAAATAGTACGGAAGGTTGTCTTAGATAATCACTTCAACAAAAATTCAAGTATAGAAACATAAATATAAGAACCACAAATTATTTTGAAAACAATCTGCAAAATCATTATGTAGACCAAAATTACTGATCACAAAGAATTATAGAATTTAAGAGATTTGGAGCAAGTGACCTGAGAAACAATCTAACAGATTTGAGTTTCTCAGGGATTTGATGAAGTTTAATCTTTGTAAAATCTAAGTTAGGATATAGCAACTGAGAATATTTGTTTGTATTCTTTCAGGGAATAAGGTAAAAAAAGAAAAACATATAGTGATGCTGTCAGGATCAAGAGACTGATGAACCGTGGTTTTCCATATCATTCTCTTGGCTTTCACAGATATTGGCATGCCTGTGAGCTGTGAGAGGTGCATTTCTACATTGCCCTGGTCCAAGGCAAAGGGATTTTATTTCAGCATTAGTAACCTTTTACATTATGACTCTCAGAGAGGTCACTTACACAGCTCTTCAAATTTTGGCTTTTACCTGGTGCTCTTAGTGTGATCTAAGACCATAATTTCGAAGGCCAGTTGCTTGCTTCATAGCTTAGCTGAGAGACTTTTCTCAAAACCTTCATTCCCTGATTCTGCATGATGCCACTTTTCAGCTGTGTTAAAGGATGGAGATAAAATAACAGATCAGCAAATGGGCTATTCCTGGCTGACATCGAAGTGCAGCAGGAAAGAAAAAACTGTTATAAAATCTAGTAATGCATACAAATTGTACACATGAAAGAAGTTTGTTTTGATCAGGAAAATGATGCTCATTTATCGAGATTATTTGCTAAGGTTTACTTTGGAGCTGGAATATTATAAAAATATTTTACCCCGCACTGGTCTTTCTCAGGCATTCATTTTCCTTTTCTTCCTCCATGTCAAGGCAACTGAGTGGCTAGATGACGGGTGAGGATCCTTCATGATAAGTTTTCTAATTACTACAATCTATAAGCAAATCTACTCTTTTAGAAGCATCTGTACTTTAACAGTATAACAGCAATTGCCATTTGCTTTCTGGACTAAAGTAAGTAACCTAAAACATAGGCAGTGTGTATATAGCTCTCATCATTACTTAAACTGGAATTGTCATTTGTTGGATACAGCATACAGAAGACTGAAAACATCTAACCTTAACCTACTTTTTTTTACATGGTATGGTCTAGCATTATTTTACATAATTCCATTAAGTTTACTTGTATTTTAATATTAATTAAGATATCCAACTCATGGGAGAAACAGCAAAGCCTATAAAGATGTCGTTCAAGTGACTGATGAAATAACGGCTGGAGACAAGAATCAATATCTTCCATTGACAGACCTCACTTTATTGCAGCAAGTTACATAAGTAGGTTTATGACACATACATTAACTGTAACCAATCACTGTGAATTCCATGAGTTTTTATATAGTTATATTCATATATATGTATGAATATTCACATATATTCATGTTATATTTGCTTTTTTTACTTCCTTCTTTGAAAAAAGAGATCAGTTATTCCACCCAGTTAATGCATATACATTGCATTACATTTCCATGCAGATGGAAATATTTTCTAGGAATCAAGGTTTCTTAATCTTTTTGCAGGGATATACCCACATATGCTCAAAAATTTGTATATTGGTCACTCAAGTACAGTCATGCAACAGAAAATGAATCAGAAGGGGATATTATAGGCACTAGACCATCTTGCTTCCTGAAAGTGTTTCTAATCAGATGTCCTACTATCCTTACCTATATGCCAAATTAATGGATTTCAACATACATACCTCTTACATGTGGAGCACAATCAGTGGAAGGACTCTCAAAAAGTAATTCACAAAAAACAATCAGCTTCAGTTTGCTGTTCAGGGATGCACATCTCCACTGGAAGATTTAAAAAACACTCTGAAAAAAAAAGAATGGACTAATAAAAATTCACTATAATGCAAAAATAGGAATCTGTTCTGCTTTAGGCATGAAAAATGCTGTACAAAATGAGCCATCTCATTTATTTTTATATTATCCTTTGATTAAATTATCACATTTAATTCATAATTGGAGCACCTTGAAAAGATAAACATATTGAAAGGAGGATTATACCGTACTGGTCTCAGTAACAAGAGTTTGTTGAACTTTGTACAGATTTTTAAAGAGATCCAATTAAGACACCAATTACATGCAATGAATGATAGTAGGACTGCCATCCTAATGGGCAAAGTTCCTATCTTCCTTCATTTCAGAAAGCAGACTTCTTTTAAACATACAGTGGATAAAGGTATTTATTATAGTTTTTGGAGATTTTCAAAACTGTCAGCTAAAAAATCCTCCACTGTCACACAGTAAAATTAATTGTATTGAACTGAAAGTTTCAGAGTAGAAAAAATAAATTATTTAGCAAGTATTCCTTCTAGGTTGATTTGTTGGTCTTAATTACAAATGTGAGTGGGACAAAGGAGCCTATGTCTTTACAAACGTGTGAAATACTCCATGTTCTTTGATGAACAAGACTAGGGAGAGCAGGCATGGAGGTCATGCCACACATATGCAACTGGGCATCGTTGACCTTAGGAAAAAACAGAAGAGGGGCAGAGAGATCCTTATCAACAAATGACCACAGAATGAACCTTAGTAGAGCAGGCCTAAGCATAAGGAGCTCATGCATATTAACTTTCACACCCAAGGGAGGCATAAAGTCACTTGAATTAGACATGCCATGTATGACCAGCGAGGGGGAACATATCAAGGAGGAACGCACATTAGGTAGGATGGGAGGTCTGTGATTTTTGAGTACCTCAGCCAATGGGGCAAAGAAAAGGGGGTTCCATGGGCAGGGAATTAGGATAAAAGGAAGCTGAGCCCTACTGTAATTTGAGAGAGCCCACAGTAGTATGGCCCAGTGGGCTTTCCCTTTTTTCAAATAAAATTTTAGGCCTCCTCTGAACCGTTTGTGTACAATCAGTTCTTGACAGAGAGATTTTCCACGCAACTGGAGGCTCCTCTGGGATCCTTCCACTTTTCAGGAACAGCAGGTGGCAATTGGAGTCAACAGCCCTCCCTATTGAAACTTTCAGTGATAGACTCCCTTTGGCCACAGCCAGCACCAGGCAACTGATTGGATTCCCAGTGCTGTCTGGAGAGAAACGAGCAGGGCGTCAGGGAGATCTGCAGGTAAGGGGATGGATTGTCCTCAAGTAATCCAATGGAAAATACTAGGTCCTATGGAACGGACCCCTAGGTAGCACTCATGTTTGATAGAAAGGACTACGTCCTGTGGACAGTCCAACAAGAAGGATTAGAATTGACGGAAAATACCTCTGGGTAACATTAAAATCTGATAGAAAGGATTAGGTCTGATGAAATGGACCATTAGGTGGTGTCAAAGTCTGATGGAAAGGACTAGATCCAATGCCAAATACCATTAGGTCTTGCTAAGTCTGATGGAAAGGACTAGCAGGTCCAGCAGAAAGGACCACTGAAGTCTCACCAGTGAGTACTGTGGGGCAATAGGGAAAAAGTGGTTACGACTTTGATGGGGATGCCCAAGACTGGTAATGCTGAAGTAATGGATGCCCAGGGAGGGTAGTAATGGTAAATAGTGAAGTAAGGGAGCCTCAAGAACGGCAATAGTGATAACTGTGAAGTAAGGAATGCTGAGGGTGGGCAGTAACCAGGACTGAAGTCCTGGTGAGATGCTGAGTATTTCAGGATTCTCAGCTTTTCAACTTCAGAAAGAGGGCTGGAAATAATGGCAAACAAAAACCCTACATTTCTACTAGTACCATAAAAGATTATTTCTTTTTTATTTTTATTTTTCTTTTTCTTTTTTCTTTTCTTTTTTCTTTTTCTCTTCTGGGAGTTATGTGTGTGTGTGTTTAACACTGAGGTTTGGGTTTTTTTTAATAATAAGATGAAGATGAACAGGCTGAAGATGAATGATAAGCTATATACAATTCAGCACTACCTAAAATATGACATTAAAATATGTCATATCCTGAAAAAAATGTATTTTGAAAAATCAACTACATCTTTTTCTTATATGTTTGTGGAAAGAAAATAGTGATTTATAAAAAAGATTTTGTAGTTTATATCAGAAAATTGAAAGCATTTTACAGCATTGTTCCTCACAAAGCCGCTTCATGCATCCTCTGTTTTGCTGTTTTTCCTCTTCTGAAACATAAAAACTATAGAACTCTGAGGGACTCAGCAGTGAGTTCAGCCACTAAATATCCTCAGTGTTAAGAGAGGCACCTCACTTTCTCCTAAAGTTCAAGGAACAGCTTAAGTGACATAAGAAAATAAAAAAAAACCCCACACAGTAACCTTGAATTAAAAGAGACAGGAGTCAGCCCTGATTACATACAGGCTTTTGCCTGAAATTACTGTTCTAGTCAAGATCACTATTGCAGAGATAGGTAACTGTTATACATAAAGGCTCAAGGACCAAATGGTAGGAACAAACAGATTGAATAGCCAGAAAAATACACCTACTGTTATTTCTAATTCTGTGGAGAAATCTTCTGGTTAGTGCCTTTTTAGATTGCTTAAATTGTATTTTCTGGTAACAAAGATATTGCAGAATTTATACTGTTGGGTGAATACTAACTCAATACAAAAAGATTTTAGGCCAAGCCTTGTTTAGCATTTGTAATCTCCTGCAAGTAAACTACTCAGAGCAGCTTCAGGAGGTCTTCCTGGACAGGCAGTCTACATTCGCAGAAAGCAAGCATGTCTGGCTCCTAGAAAACTGGTGAGGTGTGGATGAGTTATTCATTTCCTAAGGTCCCTTGGAATGAAAGTGCTTATTCACTTGCTTCTTTACTTATTTACTTGATTGCTTCAGGGTCATAAGAATGCTTCAAAACGTCTATCTTTGCCACAGCCACTGCACAGCTAGGTGGGGTTAAAAGATGCATGAATATTTGCTTCAAAAAGAGGAGAGCGAATACTATTCCTTTTATTTTAAAGATTGTTTCATACTTAGAAAGTTCATGTAGTTGCAAGTAGCACTGCTTCATTCTATGCTTATGATCCTATCTGTGCTATCAGGCAAGAAGAAAAAAAACAGTGAGAAAAGAGCTACATTTGCTTGCTACAGGCATATTTAGCAGAAGAAAGTGAAATCCTCTGCTGCATTAGAGATCCTCTAGTCAAAGAGGAGGAGTCTAGTCAAAGAAATCTCCATTTCTTGAAAGGTGGGTTTTGCAGCTCTGCAGCATTACACACTCCCACTCATGAGAAAGGTGGTTTAAAACCTTCTGAGGAGTGATTACACAGCAATATAAACATACATGGAGCAGTAAAGTGCATATTTAGACTGCAGCTAGCAAAGGGCAAACTGCAGCTTTAGCTAACTAATCACTGCTCCCTTCCCCTGCTCACAGCCCCTTTGAACTGTGGTACAGGGAGACATGAGAAGTTATCTGAGCCTGGAAGTTTCTAAGCTTGGCAGAAAGCAAATGTTCAAAGTATGAAACTATAATAGCACGTCTGGTACTGTATCTTTGTCTTTGGGAATTAAAGACTAATCTCTTTCTGGAGCTTAGCCTGAAATTGGAGCTCTGTGTAAGTTTCTCCCTCAATTCTCTCATTCTGTCACTCTCTCTCAGATGTTTATCCCTCTTCAGCTCAGGGGGAAAACTATGTGGCAATTACAGCCACATAGTGACATAACGCGTTGACGCAGTTAACAAAGGAGCATACCAATTGTAATTATATTTTCTTCTTTCCAAAAATATTAAAGCATAACCATGTATTAGCTTTTAAATGAAAAAGACTACACATGCGCAATAAGAAATGAAATTGTGAATCTAGCATAGTGCAAAAAGGTATTGTTATATATAAATAATATAAGCAGTGTTAAGTTAAATTCACAATAACTGCAATAAACATGAACTAGAACATTATATTCTTTTTAAAGAGGAAAAAAAACCCAATCACCTCAACCTGTCTTTCACATCTTTCTTAGAACTTGCTATAATGTGGGTTTTCTCTTGAAAGTGAATACATCTAAATCCTTTAGCACACCTAAGCACTGGCTGATAACTCTGGAAATATTGAAGTCACAGAAAGTGCAATGTGTCTTTTTGTCTCACAGCTCTGATAGAAATACTTTTAAGTTGAAAGTTACAGAAGTGACAGCAGGAGTGATGGTACAATGACACCAAATAACTTCCCATCTTTGCTGCATTGCTCAAGGCCTTGTTTGACAGAATCTCTCTGACATTGAAGTGCTTCGTGTCCTGTCATTGCTACTACTGTAACCTTCTGATCAGATTAACACCAGCTCTAATAAGTCCCAAAATATGTCTGCAAGATCCAGATAGGGTCAAATAGTTTTATGACACAGGAACACAACTACTTGCTACTCTGCTTGAACTACTGAGTTTTAGCTAAACTAAGGTAGGTAACAGAGTATCTCTTTGCTTTCAGTCCATGACAAACATGAAATAAAGCAGCATTGGCTGAAGTCCAAAACAAAGCCTTTATTATAAGATGTCTTTATATTTTGGCAGTTTAGCAGCTGTGGTAGATGTCTGAATGCGTGTTCAGGGGATGCCTTGAAACTCACAGTGTGTCTGAGGTTGTGACATAGCTCTTGAGAATGAGGAAAGCTCTTATCTGTTGCTATGCAACTGTATTGCAGGAAGGTGTCCTATAAATGCTCTGTTGGCACGGAAATTTTTTAAGACTGAAAGCATCTGGAAGGTGCGACATTTTAGTAATCAGCATGCTTGATATGGCAAAAAAGATTAATTTTCTCTTTGTTGGTCAGCTCTACTTATTTATAGAAATTTATCTAATGAAGTCATAAATATTCTAAAAAAAGCTAAATAAATAGGATAGTTTTAACAGCAAAGGGGTAGAGAGTTCCACTTGGAAAGGTGGTTTTAGCTTGTTAACTTAAATATGAGAGGCAGAGTGAGCTTTTTAAATTGGTAGGTACAATAACAATTCCTTCAGTAACTAATGCTTCCCGATGATACATATAAGTGCACATAATATGCAGTGTAAAGGCCTTGTGCTGGTGAATAGAAGTAGGCAACAAAGCTGTTAATCAAGGTATTGCGGTAGCAATCTCAGGGTATTGCGGTAGCAATCCTTCAGTTCCAAAAATCTGTAGAGTCATCCTAGTTACAGATCTTTGAGAGTAATTAGGGACTAATGAATTGCATCCCCATGATTCCTGAGCTTCGTGGGCACCTCACTGTTTACCCACCTCACTCAAGCCTTCCTCCATTGTAGGAGTTCTTCGCCAGTCATAACTAGCGGAAAAGATTATTGTGGACATCTGTACATATGTAAAGAGGTCACAAAGCTGAAAGAAATATCTGGACTTTAGCTAGCTGATTAATCAGTATTTATTAATGAGTGATCTCAAAGGAAAACAACTAAACTTCATTCAGATAGTTCATGACAAATGCCCATGGGTATGGGCATTACATGCCCATGCTCTGATGAATTTATCATGGGTAGAATTTAGCTAAGGAAATACTGGCATTGTGTTTCAGCAAAGACGTTCAGAATTTGTCTTTTTTTATTCTCTGCATTGATCCACAAAGCATAAATCTATTCAGCTTCCTACTTTATTAAGACAATGCCCAAGGCTGTATCAAGCGATAGATCAGCAGACCTTGCTATGGTTTGTAATAGGAGCAGAAATGCTTTTGTATATTCTCATAAGGTAAATTGTATGCATATTGTTTTAAAGTGAGGAAATTAATCATGGTTGTTTTGTACTGTGCCTATCTGATTCTAGTTTTCTTAATTTTAATTTCCAGCACTGATCCAGTTGCAGTGGGAAATCTGTGCTGTTTTCACACACGAAAGGGATTTATTCCTGCCAATGCAGTCTGATACAAGCTGATGCAAACTTGCAGAGTCACAGTCATGTTTGTGAGTTAATTCCCTTTCTTTCTAATGCATCTCTTCCGTTACACTAAGTTTAAAGATAATAAAAACAAAAAATAGAAAGTAAATTTTGCATTCACCTTGAAATTCTGTACCTCCAGTAATTGCATGGATGCCAGTCTAGACAAACTGAATTCCAATCCTCATAGCAGATTCATATCAATGCTGCAACATGAGGTGTCTGCCCTCAAATAATGTCTTTCAAGGCATGTGCTGCTTCATAATCCCATCAAGGTGCTACTTTGCTCTACTCTGCTCCGTTAGGAGTTGGACTTCAGTTCTCTCACTGTTACTGATTGCTCATTTGATTTTACTCGGTGGCTGCTGGACAACCAAGTGTCTGAGATGATTGTAAATATATCAGGCTGAAGCTAAATTACTGAAAATTGACTTTTCGGATTAATAAATAATGTCCTCTCACAAAGTAACCAGAGAGCTGATAACACTTAATTATCTTTCTTTTCCTCTATTAAATGAGTCCTGGGGCTAACCAGCACTTTAACAAGAGCTATCCAAGTCTCTAAATGGTCACTTACCTTCATTACAATCTTATATAAAACATTGCTTCTGAAGACTTTGGTAGCCAGTCACAGTTCATGATTTTTACTCTTTAAGACTGTAACCCCCTCTCATCAAAGTGCTTCAATCGTGGAATAACAGAGGTCTTGGTCTTTGCTATTTTCAGTAGCCTGACAAGTCAGCTTTGAGTTGATATTGTTGCTTGTAGAATTTGGGAGGAAAAGAAGATTATCATATATCGTTACAATTAATGTAAGTCAATGGTGTCCTCCAGGCATTGTCTTCCTTGTCTCTAGCTACTGTTATTAAGCTCCAGATCAGGCTGCTCTCTTGGGACTATTTTGATAGTATTTTAGCCACTTCACTCCTTTGCATATTGCCTTTTCTGAAAAAGGTTTCCATGGTAAACGACAGACTTGTGGAAAACTGAAATAAAACTATCAGAAAAATGAGTGAAAATAGAAGCCCTAGGAGTTCCAGTTTATTTCCCATCTGCTTGGTTTCCATGACCAGCAACCTTGTACATGACATTGCCTCATACTTTATCACATATTTCTTCTGGTGATGTTTGAGGAACAGTTATGTGACAGAAAGTATCTCACAAGAGAATATTTGAGTTCATAATCCTAGCTGGCCCTTGTGCTGTCAAAAAAGTCTTTTTTTTTCCCTCTCTCATTTAGGACATAAGATCAACCTATGCTTGGTAATAGCTAAACTCTAAATCTACGATTGTCATCTTCCCCATATCTGCACTATATTCATTTTGAAAATGGAACATTTCCTCCAGAACCATAACACTTCATTTTTCACCTCTTATAACTTATTAATCATTAGGTCACTGCCTAGCTTTTTATGGAAAGAGGAAAGAAGTTCTGTATCTTTTATTTCTTCAATTACTTTTGGCCCTCTGTGCACTAAGGAGATTCTTATTTGGATGCCTCTTCTTTCAACTCTCAGTCTTGCAGAGAACTCCCTAGTTTTCTGCTGTGCAGTCTAGAGTATTAGGGCAGAAAGCATCCTTGCACAAAGAGAGCAAAGTGGGAAATTTTATCTTAATGTAGACATCTGCTCAATAAAGGTGTGAATAACCCAAAGAAAAAAGAACAGGATGCTGCTGTGCTAGCCCAAGGAGCCACTTCTTTTAGGAAATAGAAAGGTTTTATTAGATAAAGTTGATGATGTGAAAAAAAAAAAAGATTTTACTGTCAGCCTGCAAAGTGCTGCTTTTGAGAAGTGTCTTAATAGGGTGTCAGTTTAATATTCTCATACTGAATTCATATTCTGATGAAAGGTATAATATTTAATATCAAAATTTACTTATTCAAAAACATCTGACTTTACAACTTCAGATTTAGCAAAATTATACAGCAATATACTGAAATTACGATATACAAGTAAGCTACTTTCATGCAAACATAGCAACCACAATACACAGTGAAATCACAATACAAATGTGAATCCCATTTCTAGAATATTCTCCCCATCACAATGCTGGGTGTCTCCAGTTACCAAGAAGAAACATATATTGATGCCATCTCTCTTCAACATCCTTTTGCAAATTCTTCAGGTTTTATGCTCTCAGCTAGTTTGAGCCACATCTATGCTCCCCCCTTAATGGTGAGCTCACTAATTCTTGGAGATACTCACAGATTTCTGATGAATTCAGGGAGAAATATTTACACCACCACTTGACGCTTCAACTGACATATCTATCTATCTAAAACAAAGATCACACTCTTGTGTCATTTGTGTTGAGATAAATTCAACAGCTGTGTTGAGGTTTTTTTTTTTTGAGAAACTCCTATACTCTTATCACTAACACAAGATAAAACTCAGAATGAGTTCTAACATGGCAACTCCAGAAATTTCCATAAACCAGGGTAAAGATTAAGAAAAGCTCTGTCTCCTTCAAATTGCACCTGTATCTAATTACATAGAAAACCATGAATCTTGACCATGTCCAAGTACATTTTAGTACAATGCACTCTTACAAGAAAGGGCTGGTATTTTCTAGGGAAATCAAAGATGGAGAAGACAATCATTTCTCATAGAGAATGTATTTTTTGAGCTAACTGGCTGGGGTCCTGTAAAGATCTGGACAAGATGTACAAGATACAAGATGTACTGGTTGCTCATAACAGGAACACATTATCTGCTGCAACGAAATGTCATCCTTAGCATGTTACAACATATTCCATGTGTGTGAATTAATATTGCTCTGCCTGCAACTTAGAAGAAGAAATCCAAGGACCAGAAATGTCAATGCAGGCAGAAATGTTGCTCATAATCAAAATGCAGAACAAGATTTCCTATTTATCTAGATGAGGATGTTCATGCTGTAAAATATCACAACTTTGACACTTCTCCTGAGGGTTTATGAAAGCATTGTTTGTTTTTCCCTCCTAATTGCTGTGCGTTCAGAAAGCTTTATCAACTCAATACCAATGACGAGCATATGTATATGTGACAGTTACACTACAAAATGTCTTTGCTTCCCACTTGACATCTGATTGTTCTACTACGAATGATTTTGGAAATCACACAGCATTTTACAGCGGGCCATGATTGAAACTGACTTTAAGAGTGCTCGAATGAAACAATGTAAGGCAGGAAAATATTTTGTATCTAAATCATATCTGAGCAATAGAGTCAATGGTATTGTATGTGTTCTTTAAATATATAGTACAGCTGAACACCAGAAGGGTTAATTATGATTATCTTATGTAACTCTTGTCTTTTTTCAGTTATAATTTTTTCCTAAGAGATTTTTTTAGTGTCAAGAAGTCAGGTCTAACTTTAGCTAGGATACAATCTACAATTCTATCTTCTAATAATTTCCACATTACTTTCTTTAATAATGAAAAGAAGGACATGAACACCATGACCCTTTTTTAGTGCTAAATATAAAATAGTTCTATTATTATTTTGTTTCCTTCTCTAGAATGGCTATCTTCGAGATGATTCTGAACATTTTTAAATTTAAATCTGTACTTTCCTCATTCTGAATGCATCTGCCACTGAGAATGACAGACCTGAGTCTCAAAGTAAAACTGTTAGGATTAAGTGCTTTCGCTGATGGATTTGACTAAGTGTCCCACTCCAGAAGGAAAAAAAACGCATCTCCTAAGTTCTCAAGGGAAAATTCTGGTTCACTAAGATGTCTAATTAGGACCTAATATTTGTCTAATGTTTCATGTGCAAAACCATATCATCCTTTTAGATGTACAAATTGAACAGCTTGCAAGTGAAAATCTGATTTCTTTAGGCATTTCAGGAAGAATATTCTTATTGCATATTCATATGTCAGAGAATTGTGATTTTATTCTCCAGTAAATTAGAGTTAGCTTCCCCTGAATGTCAGCATAACAGGGTGACATCTCCAGTGGAAGGAGGTCCCTGAAGACCAATATATAGTCAGAATCTTCACTCTAGAGGTCTAATTTCTGTCAGGAAAGGACAGCCTCATCCAATATATCTCTGCCTCAGTCTCCCTATCTCTGCAGGAAGATGAAATGCTGATATAATTTGATTTGCTTTGCACTATTGAAGATTGTCATGCCTGAAGACAGTAGGATCCTATGACTGGCTTTGCACTATCGTGGACTGCCATGCCTGAAGATGCTGGGCCTCTATCCTTGGAAAATCCTGCAACAACATGTTGCAGACAAACCCTGCTTGAGAAAGCCCTCTCTGCTACCAGTCTTGTATTCTCATGCTAAGCTTATTGCTGGCTAAATGCTTATTGCTCCCAAGTATTTTCTATCGTATTCAAAAGTCAGTTTTCCCAAGCAGCAAGCTTTTTGACTGAGATTTTCAGTCCTACGGTCTTGCACAAAAATAATTGAACTTGTATTAGTGGTGTAAGTCCAACAATGTACATACAGGATACTCTGGGGATATGTTCGACTCCTGGCTTAAGAGAGCTTAGAGCGGAAAAGTAATTATTCATTTATCATCAAGTTTGATTCCTCAGACAGACTGCGTTACAGTTTTTTGCAAGATTCTCCATTGAATATCCATTGAGGCAGGCAAATGAATAGTCAAAGCAATTTGAACTCCTGTAAGATGGTAACAACTGCAGTTCCTATGCTTATCAACCTTAATGCATCATAGACTGCCATTTTTAAATAAGAAGGTAAAAAGTTGTATTTTAGAAATACTCATGATTAAGAATTCATTGAACACAGTTTGAGTCTCATTGCATAGTTATATATAATCATGAAAGCATGGGAAGATGTATAAATGTGCTTGACTTCTTGCTTATGAGCAAGTGTTAAACATTCTTCTGCCCTCACAAAAAATACCTTCATTGCTTGTTTTGCTTTTCCTTGAAAGGTACTTGTGTTGGGATATTGGTAAAGTTATGAGACTCTGCGTTTGCTGAAATGCCTGGAGTTTCTTGTGACTGAAAAACACAATAGAAATGCAAGGCATTATTACTATTGTTAACTCTGCTAATAATAATAATTCAAGTCCAAGAAAAATGTTTACCACTCAGTTATTATAAACCTCTCAACAAATCGGTTTATGCAGAAGTAGAAATGCAGACAACAAACCTTATGTGACAAGACAATGCCAGTAGATATTACTATCATACAGTCATTGCATTGATGTGCTGTATATGATTGTGAGCATTGGTCCCAGTTCTGTCAAGCCTTGGATATAAAACCTCTGACAGAAAATGGAATTTAATCAGTATTACTTCAAACATGTTCTAGAAGATTTTTTCAGCTCCCTCACACACAAAAAATAAAAGCTTCAGTGAGGTCCTCTCTTTAAAATCTGGCAAGTTTTCTTTTCTCATACCTTCTAAAGTTCTTTATCAGATAACAGTAGAGTGATAGTTGCTCAGAGAATAAGTGACTATTTCCTCTAATAACCCTAACAATTGTGTGATTAGTGATTGTTCTGGAGATGAAGTCCCAAGCTGCACGTATAATAAGGACTTCACAGAATCACAGTATCACAGAATGATTAAGTTGGAGAGGATCTATGAAGTTACATGAGCCCAACACCCCTGCACAATCAGGGTGAACTAGAACATGTTGCACAGTATTGCATCCAGATGGGTTTATAATATCTCCAGAGAAGGAGACTCAACAACCTTCCCAAGCAACTGTTGCCGTGCTCTGTTACCTTCATGGTCAGTGAGGTTCCCCTTCAATTCAGGTAGAACTTCTTGTGCTTGAGTTGGTGGCAACTGCCTCTTGTCCTTTTCTGTCGCTGGCCACCACTGAAAAGAGCATGGCCTCATTCTCTTGACACTCTCCTGAAGTTATTTTTACAAATCGAGATTCCCTCTCAGCCTTCTCTTCTTTAGGCTGAATAGTCTCAGCTCTCTCAGCCTCTTCTTATAGGGTAGGTGCTCCCACAGATCCCCAAATTGAGGCAGGCTTACCACATTAGGTCATTTATGGAGACTGGTGGGAGCAGAATTATGCATGCACATTATACACTCCCTTGTTCATAGAATAAAAATAATTTGTCAAAGCAATGAGATCCCTTAAGCTCTCATAAAAAGATGCAACATGCTGAAAAAGATAGAATAGGTATCCTTAGAAAAAGTTAAGTGACTGGTATCTGGAGCATTTTATTATCCAGCAATTAAATTACGTTGCTGGAAGTTTCGAAAATTTTGTCATCATTGTCCAAATGCTAATTGATTGAAAATCATTGCTTCTAGGGTAAATCCAACCTTTTGCACCCCAGGTTAAAATATTGACATAGTAAGCATAGCAAAAGCTAGAAACATTACACTTCCTGGACTCCTCACAGTTTTAATTCTGCTTTGAAAATTCATTTTTAGTAAGTAAGGTTATTTTGGAAATAATTCTATAAATACTTTTCATTACATCATCTTATAATAAATTTTATATTTTTTCTTTGAAAGTTTTCAATTGTTTCTTTCTTTTCAAAAGCCCAAATTTGGAACATAGTCAAAGGTAATTACTAAGGTATTTAAATCTCAGTCATTTTTAATTTTACAGTAAGACCATTGCATTCATAAAGTAACAATATGAGATTTTTCAGAATTAACTCTTCCGATTAAGAAGTGATAGAAAAGGAATAAAATGTGAGCCAAATACAGGTGGATTTATCAGTCAACACTCTAGTAACTTAGATCTGTAAAAAAGAGCTGTAGGGTCCATATCTAGTTCAGAAATGCATAGATATTTGAGACCAAGATTTAATTTTATTTCATCAGCTCCCTTTAATCCCATTCAAAAAACAAAATAATAGTAAAGTGATATTAAAACACTTCTGGGCATGGGGTTAGGCAAAGTTTAGGAAGATAAGTTTTGTGGAGCCTTAGAGCATATACATACATGAGCATAAGTCGTGTAAATTAAACTTATAGCATTGAGCTTTGACCGGGAATTTGTTGACTGGGAATGATGGGATCATGGATTGTCTTGCCCTTGCCTTTCTGCAAGCACCCTTTGAGTCCACTCTCCAATGAATCAAAGTAAAGAGGTCATAGAAATATGAGAAGTAGTTTCTACTCTTTTACATCTTCCACAGAAAAAGTTTGCATGGTTTTACTTGCTGAACAGAATATGGATTTGTGTCTACAGTTCACATTTGACCTCCTACATTTTTTTTCTCACAGATGTGAAAGTGGAAAACTGTCAAATAGACTGTTGTCCTCACCATAGCTCGCTGTAAGTAAAAGGACATCATAGTTTTCCTATGTTCCTGTTTTCTCAGCAATATTTTGCCCCTGTAACAAACTGTGTATTTGACTTACATACTGGGAGAGAGGAAAGAAAAAGGGGTGCTTCTTTAGGATATATTTTCTGTAAATGGGAGCTGGGGTTGGAAACAGAATTTCAGATCACATGGCCCAACCTCCTGCCCAATCAGCTAAAACACTCCACAATCTCTCTGGACACCTGCTCCAGTGCTCAGTGTCCTGCCCAGTACAGAAATGTCATCTTATGTTCAGATAGGATTTCTTGCATTTCAGTCCATGCCCATTGCCTCTAACCCTGTTACTGTGCACTACCAAGAAGAGTCTAACCTTGCGCTCATAAGATCCTCCAATGAGGATTTTTACATGGATAAGAACCCCTGATCCAATTGTAACTGCATAAGTATTATATCTGTTATAAATCTGCAAGTCTCCACTGTCTTCTAATATTATTGCCAGTCATATCAGCTTCCAATGTTTGCTTCAGCAAAATACTATCTGCTTAGATGTCTATCTCATCTTTTTGGTGAGGGTCCTGTTGGATACGCTAAAGTTAAAACATGTTTGACATCTCCTAAACGTGTTCAGCTCAGATCTGTTCATCTTTAAACATACATAAAAACACCTCTAGTAAAACCTTTTCATGCAGAGCGTTAGGCAAATAACCATTTCATGTAATTGTTGATTCATTTTAGTAGCATTATCAATGTCACAACTAATGCTGTAAAACTCACATTATTTGGGGGCACAGTAGATTAAAAGCTGTAAACCAAGAACATTTTATGGAATACTTTTACCGCATCTTCACCTTCCAGTTCTTTCTACATACAAGCTTGGTCTCAGAACACCTGAAGCCAGATGCAATTTCATATATGCTGCAGCCTATTACCAAGGTGAAAATAGAAACCTGTCCTTGAGGCATAGTTCTGTTATATGACACAAAAGAAGCAATCTTGTAGCCTTGGCTATGACAATGCAAAAATCTTACCCTGCTAGAAATCATTTGGCTTTGTCTTTTAAATATTCTTTCCATGTATATTGTTCCTTTTCTTCCTTTTTATATCACTATGATGAAATTATGGAAGGTCATAGAATCACAGAATGGTTGAGGTTGGAAGGGACCTCTAGAGATTATCCTGTCCAACCGCACTATAACATGTTGCACACAATCACATTTAGGTAAGTTAACAGTAATAGAAATCTTTATACTAGCTAATAAAATTAAAAACATATCTGATAGTAATCATACCACAGAGAATATGAAACTGAAATACCTCTTTCTTAGCTAGTCAGAAGAGTCTAGGAAAACCCTGCATAGAACCCTAAAAAAACAAGAGGCTTTATGTAGGAATGAATTTCCTGGCAAATGCTCATAGTCCATAGTATCCAACCTATTGCACATTTTACCACTGGTCTATATTTGATTTTACTACATGGACAATTCAGGATAACTGTAAGTGGCTGCTGAAATTGGATGCATTTCTACTCCTTCATGCACATATTTTCTCTCCAGCCTTTTGTTTCTCCTAATTACGCAATTATAAGTAAGCTGCTTCAACAAGCTGTCCGGAATATATTTCATTCTGTAAATATATCTTAACTCTTCTTGATGTGTTTTTGAGCTGAAGTCGAACTGAAGATTTTTTGGAAGATCATATCTGCCAAAGTTGAACATATGGGTGTTTATTCACAGACCCTAGACCCCCAACAGAACAGAGTTAATAGTAAGATTTGGAGAGCTAGACCTGTCCTTTTCATAATAAGATAGAATTTCCTTACTGCAGTATGAGAGAAAACTGTTGATGGAAAATGGTTAGAGCTGTAAATACTCTTATTTTGATATAATAAATGTTTGGACTATATTCCATGATGGATATTTGTCAGATTTTCTTTTAAAAACAGTTGACTTGCTTCTTTCTGCCATTCGCCCCTTTCTAGTTCATTCTGTATTGCTGTTGTATTATCTTAGGCATGCTTGGGGTATTCACTTTACACAGTGTGTGATAAATGCCCAAATGCTTCTAGGATTGGACACAAGACCTGAACCTACACCAAATAATTCAGTTTTATGTCTTCTATCACCCTTTCTTTCTTGTAACTTTTGTCTTGTATTTCCATCCCTGTCCTGTCAGTTCTGTGATTAGATAGAATTTGTCCTTAACTCTTCCATGGGATTCTAAGGGACTGTGTTTGGAGATGGATATCATCATTTTCCTATGGCATGACTTAACATTTCTGCCTTTTACTAAACTGGCAGGTGAGGCAGGTAAAGACACTGTTATGAAATACAAGGTTTGCACCTTAATTCATCTTCCCCAAACTACTTTGTTTTACTTTTCATAAAATGAGAATGTAGTGAATTTATTTTCATATGTTCACCCTTTATTCCTGTTCTTTCTGCCCATTCTTGTAACACCAACATGCACCATATGGGTGCCAATCAAAAGGAATGAGTTGTCACTAAACATAGCAAACCACAGGTTTTATGAGTTGAGATCTGTTTCACACTGGTAGAGAACAAAGAAAACTAAAGATATTTACATATCCCCTTTTCTTTATCAGGATATACTGCTTGAAAATATGAGAAGAAGAGAGAGTCGGCTAGTTTTCAGTGTCTGTTAGCATGGTGAATACCCTAGTCCAGAGAAAATTGATCCCCTATATATGCACGGGTCAAAGTCATGAGCAGCTTGTGCAGAATTTTTCATCTAGAGTTTCAAATGGGATGAATTCAGAAGAATTTTGTATGATCAAGGCTCATTCAGAAAAATCTTTCATGCATTATTAAAGTGCTTCTTTGTTGAAATAATAGAGCACTTCAAAGGATAAAAAGCAAAAATTACAGCCTCGATTTAACCATAACAACCACAGATACTAGGCACTAACTAAAATTACCCATGTATATCTGATGGCTTGCATAGATAATTACAGGTATGCCAGCAGAATAAGCACTAATTCTTTATTATAGAATTCCTCCGTTAGTTATTACCTAGGAAAATGTTGTCTGTATATCTTAGACCAGCAGATGTTTGGCTATTCTGTGACAAATAGACATTGAAAGCTTAAGTACACAGCTGGCTGACAATCTTAATGTACAAACTACAGGTGTGACAGGACTAGAAGCATCATAAAAAAAATTATTCTTTAAGACTTTTCATGTTACCACTTTTGTAATAGGCCTGAAAGTCCCACTAGAAGCACGCTACATATCTACGTTAGAAGACATTCTTAATATTCAACTTAGTATTTTGAGAGAGTGAGTTCCTCTGCATTTGTTTCCAGATATTTCCCAGTGCTGTGTTGTACGGATGTAATAAAAACAGGTTGTTTTCCAGAAGACAACTGATAAACTCTTACTCAGTCATATACATAGGAAGATAATTAAATTCATTAAATCATCTACTTGCTTCTGAGAATGTTTAGAAAACATTAAAATGACAGAATATATAGCACATATTTTGTGGTGGAGAAAAAAGTTCTTGTTTGTCTTTATTGACATAAAATCTTTAGCGAAGTCAAAAAATAAATCTCTTTCTACCTATAGGTAGGAACAGTTGCTGAATTTATGTTCAATTATGCTATTTCAGTTAGGTTGAGTATTTTCTATTGAGGTGATTTTTTTCTGCAACAAAGCATATATCGAGGTTTGATTTTACATATAGTTGAAATTGTACCTCCTGAGAAAAGATTCTGTTTACTAATGCATTGTGTACTTATGTGGACATATGATGTTCTATTTGCTTATGTTTCAAAGTGTCTATTTGTATCATTAAAAAAGTATAGGCAGTTCAGAAACTGGAGTGCATCAGAACGTCTCTTACATGTCTCATTTCCATACAGTTCTACTAGGTGATCTCTAGTAACCCACTTAATATCTCTGTCTCTTTACTCCCATCTGAGGAACAAGATGATATTTTACCTACAACACTCCTGTAGTAGTAACAGTTTTGAAGTAGGTCTATATACAGTCAAAATTTACACATCCTCAAAACATCTACTGTTTGTAGATACTCACTGATTGCCAAGATGACAAAAACCAGACAAAAGGATTGTTTTGAAAAAAAAGTCATAAATCTCTTTAGGATCTCATGATCCTAATATGTATGCATATTTTTTTCTTCTAATTTGTCAGGATGATGTGCCAAATCACAACAACTCAATATTCTCACATACATCACATAGGCGACATGAAGAATTTGTAACCTGATGCACCTAATATGCATTTAGTCAAATTAAATAACCATTTGAACAGCATGGCCCAAATTTATGTTTTAGAGTGGCCATGTTTTAATAAACTAGTCTATATTATAAGCTTAAGTGTATATAATTAAGACATTTATGTCTTCGTTTATGCTGGCAAATACTTTTAATTTTTTTTTTTTCATTTTGTACTATTTGGGCCGGAGTATGAAAATATTCTAGGGTTTTCACAGAATGCATGCAAAGAAAGGAACCTCTCTTATAAAATCATTTTAATTTTGAAGAATAGTCAAATTATTCCTCCAGAGATCCATTTGACTCAGAGCTGGTCTTCAAAGAAGACGAATCCTAGGATTTGCTGATCTCCATGTTAGGAGTTTTTTTATCAGTCTCTCCATGATGTCAGCCAGGCACAAGTATGTCATGGTCACAGCCCTCACTGCATTTATGTAAACTACAGCATGGGAGCTCATATATTCCTGTGAGTATCTGCTTGGCACAATATCAGGCAGCACCATTTCAGAAAAGAGAAGAAACAATGAATATACTTCTTGCCAAGCTGATGCAAGGCCAGAGTAATTTAACACATGTAGAGAGAGATAGTCAGAGAAATATTTTTTGAGCTCCCAAGCACTCCCAAGAACAACATTGAGGATAACAACCAGAATTGTTCTATTTGTGACAAATCTACTGGCAAAAAAAAAGTACTAATTAGATCTGAAGGAATTGGCAGCAGAAATTATCTGTACCAGGATACTTTGTTTTGTTGTCTGGTTGTCAGTATTTGAAACAACTACATTAATTAAGCAACACATGAGAATTGGATTCTTCACAAGACGTTAGGTTTGCTGTCAGTTCCAGGGTCCTGGAAATGTTTGTGTATATAAATACATATTTGTCATAGATAATTCCTGTGTAATGAAGCAAGCAGCACATGGTACTATAGAAACTTAAGACATATCAAGATGAAGGGACTAGTGCCAATGAAAACGCATGAAACTGGTCACATACAAGATTACCTGGAAATTTAACTATGTGTCCTTTTTGTTTAGTACTAATAATAACTTTATCTGGTGGTTTATCACCACATTTGACAATT
This sequence comes from Nothura maculosa, assembly GCA_032353885.1. Lineage (NCBI taxonomy): Eukaryota > Metazoa > Chordata > Aves > Tinamiformes > Tinamidae > Nothura > Nothura maculosa. The sequence continues at coordinate 203,652 of JAUBOD010000377.1, forward strand.
TATGAACAAAGGTTACTTCAATGATGTGGATACTGAGGACAGAAAGTGACTCTGAAAGATAGGTTCTATAATGCAAAGATCTCCACAGAACATAAAATTGTATCACAATCAAAATAAGCCAATTTCTTCAACAGATTATATTCCTCCTGTAAATAGTATTGAAAAAACTACTGATAATGATATAGTGAAAAAATAGACACACTCGGTAAACTTGCTTGTGTATATGAGAGCATCCATATCAGAAGATATGAGTAGTAATGCCTTTATTCCAGCAGTTATTTGTAAGGATGCTAAGCAGCAACCAGCATATATGTATTTACTTATTTGGAAGACTGTAACAGATTTTACTCTAACTTTTGACCCTCATCATAGAGAGAAATAAAATATTAAAAAGCTCACTAGTCCCGTTTATCACTCCAAGAGCTCAAGTTTATATTCTTCATTTTCTTCAAAGTCATTTGTCTTTCCAAAGTCTTTTTTTCTTACGTCTGCCATTCTGTACTTTAAAACTGTGACTTTTTTCAGTCTAAACATCCCATTTCCCCAAATGCAAAAAACAAGCATCACTATTAAATGCATTTCTTTTCCAGTTATTGGCCATCAAAGACTTCCACTGCTGTGCTTCATACACAGGGAGGGAAGTACCAACAGTAAAGTGCCATGGGCACTCTGTTAAACTAAAGCTGACTTAGTAATCATTCTATTAGACTTAAATGTCATGAAATTAGCCATATTTTATAAAATATCTATAGATAGATAACATATTTCCCTGTGGTGAATTGTGGTGAATCATTATGTTTTAGGTAAAGGCTGAATGATGGTTATCCTTGAATGCATGCTTTGCTCAGTAAATGATAATCCAGAGATCTGAACACACTAGGTTGAGGTACTTAATGCCTTCTTTGCCTCAGTCTTTAATACTCAGATCAGTTATCCCCCAGGTACTTGGCCCCCAGAGTTGCAAGACACCTATTGAGAGCAGAATAAACCTGCCATAATTCAGGAGGAAACTGTCAGTGACTGCTACTCCACTTGGACATTCACAAGTCTAAGGGCTAGATGGGATTCACACGAGGGTTCAGAGGGAGCTGACAGAGGTGTTTACCAAGACACTCTGCATTATTTTTCAGCAGTCCTGGTGAATAAGGGAGGCCCCAGATGATTGGAGACTTATCAATTTGACACCCATCTTAAAAAAGGGTCAGATGAAGGATCATGGGAACCTGTCAGCCTGACCTTGGTATCAGAGAAAGTTATGGAGAAGATCATCTTGAGGGCGATCACACAGCATGTATGTGACAGCCAGGGAATCAGGCCCAGTTAGTGTTGTCTGACCAATCTGATCTCCCTCTCTGAACAGGTGACTGGATGACAGAAAAGCTCTGGATGTGGTCTACTTAAGGCATTTGGCATCATCTCCCACAGCCTTCTCCTGGAAATGCAGTCAGCTCATGGCATAGACAGCTATACTCTTCACTGGGTGAAAAAAATGGCTGGATTCCTGTACCCAGGGAGTGGTGGTGAATGGAGTTAAATCCAGTTGGCAACCAGTCATGAGGCCAGTGTTGGGGCTGGTCCTCCTTAATATCTTTATTGATGATCTGGACGGGGAGATTGAGTGCACCCTCTGCAAACCAAAAGAGGACACCAAGCTCGGAGGAAGAGTAGATCTGCTTAAGGCTTTACAGAGGGATCTGGAGTCTGGATCAGTGAGCTGAGGCCAACTGTATGAGGTAAAACATGGCCAAGTGTTGAGTCCTGCACTTTAGTCAGAACAGCCCAATATAACGCTAAAGGCTTGGGGCAGAGTGGCTGGTGAGGTGTTAGCTGAAGATAAGCCAGCAGCTTGCACAGGCAGCAGGACCAGAGAAGTGATCATCTCCTTGTGCTCAGCACTGTTGAGGCTGCACCTCAAATATTGTGTTCAGTTTTGGGCCCCTCACTACAAGACATGGAGGTACTCGAGTGGATCCAAAGGAGAGTAATGAAGCTGAAGAAGGGGCTAAGGCACAGAGCTTAGAAGGAGGGCTGAGGGATTTGTCTGGAGGAGATTCAGGGGAGACCTTCTTGCTCTCTAGAACTACCAGAAAGGAGGTTGCAGTAAGGCAGACGTCAATGTTTTCTACTAAATAACTATAAATAAATGAAAGAAGAAATGTCTTCAAGTTGCGCCAGGGGAGGTTCAGGTTAGACATTAGGAAGAATTTCTACACGGAAAGAGCATTAAAGCAGCATTAGCCAAGCATTAAAAGGGGCTTCCCAGGGAAGTGGTGGAGTTATCATCCATGGCAGAATTCAAGAAACTTGTAGAGGAGTCACTTAAGGACATGGCTAAGCAGGTGTGGTCTCAAAGGATTTATAGCTGGACTGATGACCTTGAATGGATTTTTTTGATCTTTTAACAGACACTATTTCTTCTTAAGATCAATACCATAGGTTTTACTTAGGATTTGTCATTTTAGAGTCATTTCAGGACATGATGTTATACATTAGCAAGATGGAGAAAAGCAGTAACTCAGATTTTATTTTTACCAGTCAGACATAAGCTTAGATACTTGTAGTTATTTGATGCAGTTTGAGGAAGATTTAGCTTTCAACAGTGACCCCTTCTGGCATGCACAGTGAAAAAACTGCACTGAAGTTACCATTACTGATAATAAATATATTGCTTACAAAAACTAGTAATTTTCTGTCATTCTGTCAGATTTGTGAGTGGAGAAAGAAGTATGTCATGAAGAATCATCTTCTTTCATGACCTTTATCCGGTCATCTCTGAGAACTCCTTAGCCTTTTAGAAAAATGTTACTTAAGAAAGATCAGTTCCTAGCAGAGGTGTATTAAAACTAACTGCTGCTAAATTGTACCACATGACCCATGAATGATTGATCATCATGGACTGTTTGTCATCTGTTGAAGCTTATTTCATGAGAAAAGGTATGTGGAAGTGTTACGTGGAAGTGTTTCAAATACTAGAAAATCTTACTGATATATCTTAATATACAACCTCCATGTACACCTGCTAAAACTTTCCCATACCATATGCAAGGGGACGAGCAGGCCTCAAAACATCATCAAATAGGCTTATGGTATCATCAGAGCCCCAAGAGTCCTTTTTTAAAATGCATTTGTTTGTTCTTGAAACCTATTCCTGAAACCTTAAACATCAAGGTTAAGGATATTGTTTTTCCTCTGCTTTCATTGAAATGGGCAGTAAAAAGTTTTATTAAAAAAAAAAAGCAAAAAATAAACAAACAAAAAAAAACCAGAACAACAAACCAAAGAAATCAGGTGAGTTTTGATAAAGAGAAACCTTTTTAAAAATTAAAATAAGTTCAAATAGTAAAAAGTTGCAAAGTTAGTATGAGTTGTAATGATATTTTCTTCTGGATTGTATTGCTAAATATAAGAAGATATATTTTTTATATTGTACCAGCACTCTCATCTTCCTCCATGTAAAAAGAGTACTGAAATTGTTACACCAAGTCTCTAAGAGTTTCAAGTCCAAAGGAGAATTAGTTTTAAAGCATTGCAAATAAGTCTCTTCCTATCCTTTTTTTTTTCACAGTGTACTTCTTGTTTTTGATTTTCTTTTCTCCGTCAGTCTGCAATATAACACAGGAAGCTTAATAAGAATCCTTCTAGCTGATGAGTAACTGGCAGACAGTCATTTTACAAATTAATCCATTTAATCAAATTATCTAAAATGATAACATTTAGGAAACCACGCAGTAATGGAAAATAGACTTGTGAAAGCTTCTCTTGCTACCATTTATTTTGAAAGAGCACAGTAACTCAGGTCAAGAAGGGCCCAGAGTGACAAAGAAGTCAGTCACTGAAGTGGCTAAGTGTGTACTCAGGTCCAGTAAGAACAGTGAGTTTAACTGTGGGCAACATGGGAGTCTGCTCAAAGATTATTGTATATTAACTGATATTGTGAGCATGGGTCATCCACAGATAAAATGCTGATTCAATTCTTTAGGCACTGGTCTCCAAGCTGCCATGTTCTCTAAACACATATATGATTCCAAAAAGCTTAAAAGGTTTTTTCAAATCAAACACATCTGCTGTACTTTCTTCTTTCTCAATAGGGTCACAGAATAGTTAGGAGTGAAATTACCTACAGAACAGCTGGTCTCACCTTCTGTTCAAGCATGGCCACTTCAGCACAGTCAGGCAGGATATGTTGCCAGGGACTGGCAGGGATTTATTAAATTTATTAACCTGATCTTCTCACAGTGACGTAAGTCTTCATTGCTTCATACTTTCTGTCTGGACACTTTGTTTCCTAAAGAGGCAAAATAATATCTCTCTGTGTAAAGTAACAAAGTCTTACTAGTAAAGACTGAAGCAAAGATGGCACATGTATGGCATAATCCTATTTATAAGCACAATATTTTATTTGCCACTGCCATTTTATTTTGCCATTGCCATTTTTGTTTGCCGTTTTATTTGCCATTGCCATTGCCATTTTATTTGCCACAATATTTTATTTGCCATTTCAAGAAAGAAAGAAAGAAAGAGAGGGAGGAAAGAAAGAAAGAGAGGGAGGAAAGAAAGAGAGGGAGGAAAGAGAGGGAGGGAGGGAGGAAGGACGGAAGGGAGGGAGGGAGGGAG
>JAUBOD010000377.1:209005-255271 GCA_032353885.1 Nothura maculosa
GAAGGAAGGAAGGAAGGAAGGAAGGAAGGAAGGAAGGAAGGAAGGAAGGAAGGAAGGAAGGAAGGAAGGAAGGAAGGCCTTCTCTCCCTGTATCTGCATCATATTAGTGCTCCAAGGCGTACGAAGGCATTGGTCCATTCCTCTTTGTTTCTCTACATGACACAGAACCTTGTGAGCTCCATTAATAATCATTCCTTGTACCTGAATTGTGGACTTCATTTGGGGCATTGGCACATTGGAAACCACCTGCCTGCCTATATAAAAACAATGAATTTGGATAGAACTATGCCAGAACTTTAGTCCTATGCCAGGACTATGCGGCTCTTTGACATACACTGACTACTGCACGAAATTCTGATCAAGGATTAAATCTGTTCCTTTAAACAAACTGAGAGATTTGGTTGCCAAATCCATGGATTCAAAAGTCACAACTTTCTTGTACGTTTCTGGCCACTAATGTGGTCAAAATTTGTATAAATCTCTTCCACATGTTGTTATGAGGAATTAGTTTCACACAAGAGGCCTGAGTAAACACTGGGAAAGGATTTAAACTCATGCATGATGTTCCACACTATTATACAAGTCTGCAGAAATCATCCCCAATTCCTCCTCTTCTTTTTTTTTTTTTTTTTTTTTTCTCTCTCTGTCAAATGAAAGATTCCTTCAGAGTTTTGAAGCCAGTGGCCAATGCAGAAAATGGAACAATGGTAGTATTAAAAGAATGATTAAGCCAATATCCCGCATGGTTATCCTGTGAATCTAATCTATGTTACACTGTAATAAAATACACTGAATCCATGTAATTTCAAAACAAAGTTGTTCTTCCAATACATACAATCCTTCTGCTCCAGAACATCTGCGATGGACAGCCCTTCTGACCTGATACTATGTGCCAAAATCTTCATATGATGGAATTATATAGCTTACAGTAAAGAGCTGTAAGCTATATAAAGCTATATATATGTAAGCTATATATACAAAATATTCGGCTGAGTGATGGTGAGTTGGCTTATCCGATGTTGCACTTTCGGAAAAGAAATTTCCCCAAAAATTATGGTTCAAGAGATGCCTTACAGAAAAAAAAAATACTGTTTGAAAATTAGTGTATTATTAGTATATTTTTAGTGCCTTTACCCTTTCTCACATAGCTCTTTCCTAGCCCATTGACCCCCAATCCCACAGTGATGTCATGTCAGAGATGGCCTTGAGCACAAGCAGAGGACCCTATGAGCAGGGAAACATGGCACAGCCTCTTGGTAGGCTCTTGGCTTCAACTAAACAGAGCTTACTGGCTTACATGTTCTCACATGAGGGCCTTGGGCTGTGTTCTATAGAGATGCTAGTCAATGTCAATGGACTTACTGCCCCTTTCTTCAGTGACTGTAAACCTAGGCTGTAACAAGCTTGCAGTGGAATACACAGAAGCAAAACCACAAAAAGCAAATTTTGGCATGTTTGATCACACAACCTTCTAGGCCTGGTTGTGCTTCCATTGTGTAATGCTTCATATAACTTTTTTTTTTTTTTTATGAAATGATACCTCTTTCCCAGTTATATCAACTATAGGACATTGTATAATTAAAAAGCAATATCACTGAATTAAATTAAGTGTTTAGGACTGTGTTAAATAAATACATTATCTAAAACTTCAGGAAAGATCAGCGTTGAATGTTGGCCCCTGTTCATAGACAAGAATGCCTTTTAAAAGAAGCATCTATATAAAAAGCATAAGGTAGGTTGACTGCATCAACTGGGTCTGAAAGTTGCAGCCCTGGTACTGATTCTCATATAGAGAAGCCCATATACAAATGAACACTTTGAAACCACTGGACTATGTCAGATAAGGAAGCAGAAGACATAATAATGAAAAGGTACATCACGGTCATGAAACGACACTGCAAAGCAATGTCATAAGCTTTTTTCTTTTTCCCCAAACTTCTCTTTTCAATGATTACGCTACTTCATTAGATCTTCTTTTACTCCTTGCTTCCACAATTTGCCAGATATCAAGGATTCAGGAAGACATATGCAGGTAAAAGAAACCAAATAGAAAATGTCAACTATAGAGAAAGCAGATCTTGACTTAGACTTTTCTCTTAAAAAAAGAACAAATGCTAAGGTTGTAATGTGTTTAATCATCCTTTTTCTTCAAAATCTTTGCATCTGATGGGATTTCAAAACTGCATTTTGAAGAATTAAAGACCATCTTGCATATTCACTTGCTTTTTCTTCTTTTTCTCTAACTCATAAATCTCACCTGAGTCCTGAATATTAGTTTAATCCTATTACAATTTTATCCAGGCAAAACATCCCCTTTCAATGGGGTCACCATTGTACAGTCTATATTGCCTTTATTGTAAGCATAATTTTAATCAATATAAATATGGTTTTAATCAGATTTCTGTGAAAGTAGTACAGCTACTCTGTGCGTGGTAGGATGGGGGAGTAAATAAGTAAATAAATAAAACTTGGGTTGGTGTTTTTTGTTTGCATCCCACTATTGGGATTTAGAGAGAGGCAAAGGAGAAAGGTCAAAGAAGCTGGCAAATAAATATTGGAATGAGTTTCTAATTCACAGTCTGCATTTGTAAACAGTTAACAAATAGAGTTTATAAGATACTGAAGAAGTGTATTCCTGTTCAACCAAGAAAAATTGAATTCACCTGAGCTCTGCAAGATGACAGTAAAAAAATAATTCTGACCTTTCAAAGACAGATTCACTGGCTCTTCAGACTTGATTGTTATGTCAACTGAATGTATAATCATTCAGATGATGGTGATCTTGGCTTTCTAGATATCATTTTTCCTCTCTTAAATGCTCTGTTTTTCCACCCAACTTATTTCCTCTTCTTTCCTGAAGTTTGCAATTGAGAGTGTCAAGAGGATTATACATTTCTTTGCTGATGGTGAGTATTTTGTCAGCTAGGCAATGCTGTGCCTTTTGATTTTAGTGACCCTGCAGCTTGTCCTTCAACAGGTCTATAACTATCTCTGACCAGCTGGTTATTTCTCTTCAGCATGCTGCTATATTCCTTGAGACATATCATTCTGAGAAGCATCCAGGCATTTTTTCGCTGCTAAAATTAAAAAAAAAAAGTTATAGATTTCATTTAAAGCTATGTTTAATTTCAAGTGTTACTAATTCTGAATGATTTTCCCTTGTTACATAGTCAGAAGACCTTAACATAGGTCTTCTGACCTATGTTAAGGTCTTTCAACTGAAATTAAACAAGGAAGCAATTCTTTATAAAGCTTAAGTAATTTCAAGTCATTTGAACAGTGAATCAGAGATTCCATGATGGGAAAGTTTCCAGTGTACATCTAATGAGTACTTTAGATTCCTTTCTTTTCAGAAAAAAAATAAAAAATAAAAAAAAAGATTTGTTTTTCATAGTTATACATATGTTCATATTAAAATATATATGCAGTAGAGTAACGGTATTGACTGATATCACTATTCAGTGCCATGCTCTTGGACAAAATATACATAAATAAATAGACAGATAAACTATGCATGTACAGTGTTGCCTAAATTAAGCACAGAGTTAGTGCAACTGTATAATAACAGGGTGATCTCAGCTGGCCATTTTTCCAGGTAAAATTCTCAAATAATATCTAAGGATGACTGAATTGTAGTAATTCCCATGAAGATTTTAAAAACATTGAATCTCATTTCTATTTCCTTTTTTCCTTTCATTATCATAAGTGATTTGGGGATTGTCAACTGACATAAAACCAATTGCATAAACCAATCTGAATTTACATAAAACCAATCTGGTACTCTTTTGATTGTATTTATAGCTTTTCTGTCTTTTCCTCTGTGTTTGTCTTCCTCGAGCATTCCGTTCAAAACCTGGGGTGAGCAAATGAGAATGTCAGACATTTAACCAACTTTCCCTTCTTGCTGTCCTCATTCCCGTAAGACCTTTTTTTCATACAAAGTAAACAAGCATTTGGCTACAAAGCATAAAAGAAATCCTGGTTTTGTAGGTACTATTTCAAAAGCACTGTGCTTAATTCATGCTATATTCTGTAGAAATAGGCAAGAGTGTAAAACCAAATTAGTTTTCCTTATGGCTACATAGAACACTAGGTATGATTACAAACTTGTAAGATTAAGTTTACTATAATGGAAGCGGAGGCTTGTAATACACTGAAATCAAGAGGGCCACAATCAAAATCATTCACCATGAGGTATAACGTTAGCGTGCCTTAAACCTGTATCTAAGTGCCTACTAAATCATTTCTAACCAATAGGAGCACACAATTAGTTTGTGCAGTTGTGACACCATACCCAGAAACAATATATAAATATTTCATAGAAGTGTCCAAGTAACGTGACCACCAAAGGGACACATAAAGATGTGTACATTTTTACCCTGGAAGCATGCACCAAACCAAAGGATGCCAGACAAGATAAACACAGAGGATTGCAAGCAGGCAGGACATTCTGCCACATAAAAAAGAATAAGGAATTGCAAAGCCAAAATTATACTAGACATTTAAAGGAGCAGATAAGATCCCTCTTCTGCAGCAGGTAAAAAGCACGTAGACATCAGGAAGAAAGAGGAAAGAAAGGGACGAAGAAATCACGAAGGCCAAATTGCTGACTTGAGAAGGCTGGATAAGGCTTGTGCTGTAGCTACTGCAAATAAATAAGCATGAAACTTTTCAGTGTAATCTGACTGCGGAAATGTCTGCAGGGAATGTGCTTATCTGAAACGAGTAGCACGGTGACCACATTGGCCCACCTGAAAGAGCTGAGCTACCACTCCTGCCTACCAATTGTTTCACAATTTGATCACGTCTGAAATATTTCCTGGCAAGACTTACTGAAAAGTACTACAAATAAATCTGTCAATTTTAAGATGTTGCTGCTTGCATATCTTGTTTTGGAGCATCTATAATTTTACACAAGCTTATTCTTTAAGAATACTGTAGTTCCACAGGAGACGTGCATTTTGTTGTCCCTTATGCACATAGATATAACTAATACTTGAAATTTACCTTCTTTTCTCTTTCCACCGTCAGACTTCCCTGAAAACTTTCCCTTTAAATTCTACTCACAAATATCCAATGGAAATAGTGGCAACTAGATTACAGCAGCACTGAATTTAATCAGCACTGCTGCTCATTTCCCTATAGCATTAGATTTCAAATTTGTCAATCTGATGCCCCACCACAGTTTGACATCAGGAGGATATAACCTTATTACACTGTATCAGTCATCATAATACAATATTTCTGCAGCTGACGCAGTAACTGAAAGCACTCTCTGCCTAAATGTTGTTCTTACAATTTTTATAGATGTGTTTACCTAGAACAGTGTTTTAAGAATATCTACAATTCTGTATAAGATTGATTTTGCTAATAATTTTAATTTAAAAAAAAAAGAAAAAAGGAAAATAATACTTCACTTTATCAGGAATTTAGTAGTAACTTAAGATATTGAATAATGTACTCAATCATTAATCTAAAGTATCTGTGTAATTTTTCAGTGCCTAATAGAACTGTGTTATAAAAAAATCCTCTTAATTCTGCAGAGTAGAGATGAGAACAAGATAGGTAAAATAGGCAAAATAGAGTTCTTTTCAGTTTATAAACTGATTTCACTGTTCCTTCACTGCAACTAATTGTCTCAGTTGTCCCTAGCTCTGGGTCCATTGACATTACAGATACTTTTCTATTTTAAAATACATGTTAGTACACGTGATACCATTAGGAATGTGCATAGCGTCTCTGAGCATTTATTAATCTCCTCTGAAAAATGACTATTTTATCAGAGTATGTTTGTGAAACTAAAGCTTATGCTCTTACAAGGCTCATCACATTTCATGTGGTACTGACAAGCAGTGGGAGTTAGAGGCAGACTAGGATTCTACCCTACTGGCTTATTAAAAATTCCATTATTCTTTCCTACAACCCTGTATAACATGATGAACATAATGTACAATCAAAGCATGAACTGTAAGTCATTTGATCCAAGCACCTTCCACATCTCCTGCTCACCACAGTATCCCGCTGCTATCCACAGTCCCTGAGAGGAGCTTCTTCCTTCACTGATCCCAGGGCCAGCAGGTTTCAAACCACGCAGTTCTTTTTACATGCTGTTTATTCTGCACCATGTAAGACATTACTAAGATGCCACCTTTCTCCAACTTACAGATTACCACAGCACTCAGCTACACACACACACACACACACAAAAATAAAAGGCCAAAAAGGCCTCATGTAATTAATATAAAACACACGTAAGCAATCATGAAAACACAAAGCAACATGGTTATTTGAACATTGCCCTACTACCAGCATTTTTAACAGAGTAAGCATATGGAGTTGCAGGAGGATGACACAGTGAATATGGAATGTGTGAGCATCACAAGACACATGTGATTCAGGCTGTATTCATAAGGGAGAGCTTTCTAACCAGCTGCTGTTTTTATTTGACTATGCTGTTTCTTTGAACATGGAAATGTTTTGTGCTTGGACCTAAACTTTCTGACTCACACAAGCTAAAACTTTTTCCTCCTACTTGGGGGGCTAAGGTTGCTACTTTCATACAGCCAAGTGTACTGTTGAGGAGAATATTTAGCATCATTGAGGAGAATATTTAACATCATTTGCCCACTGAGCAAGTACTCAACAGAAATATTTGAACAGGAAAATACAAGAGGCTCATCACCAGCTCTTGACTGAGATTAGTCATGACCAAAGTTAATCACTGCCGGATGACAGTAAGCTTAGTGTGACTGACCTCCTCTACAACCTTCAGAAATCATAACATTCAAAAAATACAGATAAAAGCACAGTGTGCCTTCATCTCTTTTTCAACCATCCTTTACGTACTTTCTGATTTCTTAGGGTTTCTTTTATCAATAACTTTGTTGGCACATACAGTCTTCATAGACAAATGTATCTAGATTGGATTCATACTTTGTATTATAGTATCTGGTCAGCCTACTTATGCTTAAGTAGGCTTATTTAAAAAGGCAGGTGTTCATAACCAGAATGGTGAAGATCAGTACAACCTGTAGGATACACTCCCGCTTGGCCACGAGAGGTGGAATACAGCAGCATTCACAGGAAGTCACAAAACACAACTACAGCTCAAGGTGGCTGTGTCAAGGAATTGCTGAGTTCTGACAACAGGAATCCATCTTCGGAAGCCACTATACCAATTGGCTCTTTCTGAATAACCTAACAGAAGAACAAACAACGGAACTAAAATCTTTGACTGACAGGCAAAGGTTTCCTGGCTGCCCTGGAAAAGAGCCCAAGAAAAACTCACCTTAATCTACTTAAAAACTTCATAAAATTTCCTGCACTGCAGGAATTATTGAATTTTCGACTACCTAATATACACTCTGTCTATTACTTGTCAGAAACACTGAAGTCTGTTAATACAAGAGATTTGTTTTAGCCTTTATTTGGACATATATTCTGAAAGGTGCTAGACTGATAACTCTGGAAAATGGACTTTTATCCCCAGAAGAGATTGAGTAGTAATCATGTCTTCATTCAGATTAATGAAATTTCATCTCTCTGTGAAAGCAAGAAACTTAGTCAATATTCCAGAGGGAGTGGATGTTGGTGTTTGACAGGCAGCCTTTGGAAATGATACTAGCCCTTCAAAAGTACCTTGCATACAGCTAGAGCTGGGGGGTAGCAAAAGGAACATATCTGTTTTTTTTCTTGACAGTCTTAAGGGTTTTTTAATCAAAGTATCAGTAGGACCCTATTTACTACACCACAGGCTGGATATCTTCTCTTCACGTAACATTATAGTCCCTGTCATCCAGAGTGCCTGACACTCGTTTCCAACATAAGATTGCCAAACTGAAACTGCTACATGTCTTCTGAAAGAACTTTCCTCTACAAGGATTTAATGCACATAAAAGCTGCTGAAATCCAAGTGCACATCACATAATGGCGTCACTGTGTGACAAGGAATTTGTTTGTATAAGAACTGCTGTAGCTGAGATTCTTTTTTTCTGTTCTTCTGCACAGAAGACATTACATCTGCATTACAATTACAAACATAGGTTCAAACAACTGAGATTTGCAATGCCACGGCACTTGCCTTTGACCATTGACTTGCCTTGAACTAGTGTGTATTTAAAAAGAATGCTAGAATTTTGAACTGTCTGTTTATTTTAATCAGGTCAGAAAAAGCTAGGTTCTTGGAAATGTCTTTTTTCTCTACATGAAGAGCATGCTGCAACGCACAGGTTAAAGATAATCATTCATTGCTTCTCTATCTGCATTGCAGTGTAACAGCAAAAGCACTCAAATTCCCCAGGCCCTGAAACAAACAGCCATGTCTATTAAGCACTGCTTAGCAACAGCCTTGTTAGTGAGAGATGTGCAATTTGCAAAGATCATTAACTCTAGCTACCGATCCTGGTCTCAATATTTATTTTAATAGAGATAAGCACGCTCCTTGCCACCACTGCTACATCTGCTGATCGAACATTGTAAACAAAAGGTGACTTGCTCACGCGTTTGGCTACAATGAGGACTGCAGATTTAGCCTTGAGCCAAGTTTCCTGAAAAGTGCAGTGCTGAACAGGGAGACACAAAAAATACATCTTGCTTCTGTAGCCATGATGATTGACACATAACACACATCTACTATCTTTCAATAGGTAAATGGCTTTCAAGTTCTGTAAAAATAACAAAAAAGCAGCATTTCTGATCATGCATGATGTCTGAAATTATAATAACCGATGGAAACGCTGCCCGTCTAATCCTTGCTCCAACATAAGTCTGTTGCCTAGGCCACACAGTAATTTATACTGACAAAAATGACAGAATAGTAGAAAAAAGTATTGACTTTTCCTTATCATCTGAACTCAAGCCCAAAGATTCTTTTAGTATTTCTAGGCACTGTTGTGACAGTAACTATAACTTCACATACATACATTACTTCTCTGCAATAAGTTTCTTTATGAGTATCTTAAATTGAGTGATTGTGATTTTGGGAAGTGAGTGCTGAGAGTGAGTGTGCCAAAGAATGAAACAGGTAACAGCACCCACATCACCAAGTTCTTAAATAAACCCCATATCTGAATACATTATGTTTACTGTCTTGCCTGTACAACACAAAAATAGAAATAACACATCTAACAAAATGAACATTAATAGATTATGTAGACAGAAGTTTCTGTCAGACATTTACTTGTTGCCTGTCTGACACCTAATAATTATATCTGCAAGCCCATCTGATCATACTACTTTTTTTTCTTTAATAACAGAATGTTACCAAATCTATTCTCCAGAAGAAATAATCATGTGTGTAATAAGACAGTGTTGAACTATGTCCACACTGCTGTTCTAAGCTAGGTTGTCTTTCACCACCACAGTGAGTAATGCTCTGGCTCAAAGCTTGGTCTTCCTCTCTTGTCCTCTAAGGGATCTTTTGCCGTTCTAGTGAAAGCAGAACTAAATGTCAGGAAAGCAAAAAAGTAAAGCAAAACGAGAAGTTCTTCAATACAGTTTCATTGCTCTTTTCCTTACTGGAGGAGGACTCAGTACAGATGGCACAAAATTTGCCTGTATAACACAGAAGCACTTGGCTTATCTGTAAGAGATGAACATCTTACTAATTAAAAAAAAAATATATGAAATCATAGCTGCATTTCTAAACTGATGTGTACTGTTCAGAATATAAATAGCTCAGAGTACTGTGTTTGACATAGTCGCAAGCCAGTTGTCTGGCTGTCTGAAAGGACCTTGTCATTTTCCTTAGTCCGTAGTACTTATGCAGCCTTCAGTCACGTCATCCTGTGGTTACATACCCAATACTCACTCACATGGACAGATACACTCTCAGTGCAGCTCCTTCCTGCTCATGACAACAGCACAGGGCTCTACGCTGACTTTAAGTGCTTTGCCAAGTGGAAAGGACATGAGAAGACTTGGCAACTCTCATTATCCTGATAAACGATCATTTACGTGACTGATCAGTCTAACTGTTTGCAAAAGCAGTGTCACTCTGGAGTGACAAGGAGCTCTGTAAGTTGAAGTGCAATAAATAGCTGGAGCTATATCCTGTGATGACGGCAAGGCAGTACAAGGTTGCTAGATAATCAAGTCTGTCTGTTGGCAAAGGACACCAACCCTTTGCTACCTTCGTGTCCAGTTCAATATTGAGCAGACTCTCCTTCTATGAAGAACTACTGTTATTTTCTGCTTGTACTTATGCTCTCCTCAGCACTTGGAGGTAGGTGCTCTGTCTCTTCAGGCTCTGGGAAGTTTGTAGCATGCAGCTAAGCCCTGTGTAATGAATTTAGACATGCAGCTGATTTGGCTGAAGTAGCTTTGTCTGACTTATGAGGGATAAACAAACAAGTCCATGCACCTGAGAGCCCTGCCAAAACTCACAGAGATTCATAAAAAAAGCTCCGTAAAGAAAGCGATCCATCTTCAGGTTCTCCTGGAGAAATCCAAAAAGTTCTCTATTCCAGGTGAGATGTCCTCTGCCACAAGAAGATCAGTAAGCAAGAAAAAATAGAACCACGCTGTCTTATTATCACCTTAATTTGAGATACATAGGAAATTAACTATATTCTACAGCACCTATAAAAAATCTTAATAAAAGCAACAGAATTCCCACCTAGGGCTTAAACTAAACTGAGACTGAAACAAGAAGGCTAACTAAACAGTTGAGTAGAGCAGCTCAGCATTCATAGCTCTATAAAGCTATGAATGTCTGCAAAAGTCAGTAAAAGAAACGCTGAAGTCAGTAATATTTGAGGCACTGAATGCACTCGTATGAGTCAGAATCCAATTGATGGATTACATGCTCAAAATACTATTACAGTACAAAAGCAGACTAACAAAACCCCAGACTGAGAATTTTCTCTAGGCTCTTTTGAATGGGAGGTTGTGAATAGAATTTGCCTTTCTCTAGAATTTTAAGTATTTTTACCAGTGACAGAGATACTGAACCAGAGATACTGACCATGCAGCAGATGTACAAGGGAGAATAATCTTCCAGTTTGGTCACTGTGAAGAACCGATTAACTCCTACAGTGGAGGATGGCTTACAAGCTACAGCCAAGGGCAAGGAGCTCCTGAAGCTCACAGGAGTCTCATAGGACGCAACTTACAAAGCATTTGGTGCAGCGAGAACTGGCTTTATCTCAACACCTACAGCACTTAAAAAAATGACATTCATGTCAGATGATAAGCAGCTGTAACTGCTGAGTGGATTAACCGATGTAAGTGTTTCTTCCTAAATTGACCAAAGAAATGCAAATGTCTCCTTGGGATTAGTCAGATCAGCATGAGGGATGTGTTGGTATAAGATATTCTCCGTGCCAGATGTGACAAGTGACTGCATTAAAAAGAGTGAACTGATCTCTACACGCAGTGCGCTTGGGCTTGCTCAAACCAAGCCCTTACAAACGTGAGGATCCCGGCTTTACAGAGCACATCTGAGACACACACAGATCAGCTGTTTCTCTTACTGAAAGCGACAAGCGCTGTCTCCAAAATCTGGCTAAATTCCGATCCATTACTATATACTTGCGTTATCATCGTTTATTATCTTGTTGGCAGAGTACAGGCCTTAGGTGGCTGCTGACAGAACACAGCTGCGTATATTGCAGTGAAAGGTTCCCTTATTTTGAGTTTTCAACTTTTATATTCGAAAGTGACACTCCAGTGTAACTGATGCATGAACTTCATACTCCCGTTATTTCAGTTTGTCAAGTCAAATGTTTCAACTACTCTGGTCCTTGCTGTGGTAGGTTTTATTTTGCCTTTGGAAAACACACTCAAAGCCAACGTACTGCCACAAATACTGTAAAATCATCTCTTTTATTAAAGATATTCCTGATTCATACTAAGCATCTTTAACGACAATTTTCCTTTCTGAAGTTGTGGCAGTTTAACAGAAACTAGCAATGTGATTTGAGCAACAAGGGAACACTTAATTGTCCTTATTTCACAAGCCCTTAGTCTGCCCACGGAACTTGAACTCAGGGAGAGTTCTGTCGAGGCAGACACAGTTTGTTTTATCAAAAAGAAGCCCTTTGGGCCCATTATAGACCACAGCGGGGATGCTCAATCCGTTACACCCCCAACTGCACCCTCTCCCGCCGCCATTTCCCCGCGGCCCCTGGCGCATGCGCGGCAGCGCGCCGCGACCACTCACGGGGGCGGGAAAGGGGCGTGCGCATGCGCGCCGCGCCGGGGCGGTCATTGCAGGGATGGGGCATGCGCATGCGCACAGTGCCCTGGACGGGGCGGCCGTTGCGGTGTGCGCATGCGCACGGTGCCCTGGAGCGCATGCGCACGGTGCCCTGGACGGGGAGGCCGTTGCGGCGGTTGCGCAGGTGAGTGAGGCGGGAGGCGCCGGCCGCGGGTCGCGGTGGGGTCTGGGGGCTGCCGCTTTGCGCGGGGCCGGGCGGAGGGGCTTGGTACGAAGGCGGAAAGTAGGGAAATGTCTGTTTCGACTTCCTCGAAAACGGGGAAGTTGCGCTTGGAGCGTCTGGCTTCCCCTCTGCCAGCGCAGACGGTCACGGACTGTATAGGAACATACTGTAGCGCTGTTACATGAGGCCTACAAGAGGAAGCACACGGAGGAGGTGCTTTTCTGCCCTGAGCAAAAACAGTTGGACAATTGTAGTTGGGACCTCATAACCTGTAAGTATATTAAAAAAAAATAAAACACACACAAAAGGCCTGTTTAAACAAAGCAGAACTGCCAAGTACAATGAGTATTACTTGCTGATTCTTCTCGTTTTTCTGTATGTGTTCTAGGGTACACTAGATGCAGACTATTTAAAAGAAGCAAAGAGGTTTTATCTCTCCAGGTTACCCCATGCTGATGTATTTAAGTTTTGTATGTGTCTTTCCTGGGTTAGGATTTTTGGAATAACTTATGATGTTATGATACGTCAGAGTTCTTGATGTAATATATCTGGGTCCTGCAGTTGTTGCTGGGACCAACATGCATTTTCTGTTATCGAGATGAAACTTCCTGTTACCTAAAGCCAGGGCATGAACTGGGCTTTACTTTAAAGTAAAGGAAATGCTTCTCTTGTGTCTTTTTTTAACACTAGTTGAATGCAGGTTCATCATCATAAGCAAGTAAAGTATATCTCAGTGAATGACAAAAATATGTGAGTCATACCACTTAGTTATGTAGAAGGTATGCATATAACTTCTTGCGTGAAGGCTAGGTGGAATCCTAAAAGTGGAAGCCGTAACTGTGGATGCCTTCAAGTCTTATTGGGAAGCAAAAGAAAATGAGCAAAGCATGCTTTTCTAATTTTTTTTTTCTGCTAAAACTTTGTCTTTTAGGCAATGAAAGCATTTTAATGGTATGATAGAGAAGAATCAGGTATGTCAGCTCTTTGTCCACCACCCTCTCCTGCAGTTGCCAAAACAGAGATCTCTTTGAATGGAGAGTCACCTTTGTTAGCTGCCACTTTTGCTTACTGGGACAATATTCTTGGTCCCAGAGTGCGACACATCTGGGCCCCGAAGACCAAACAGGTTCTTCTCAGCGACGGTGAAATAACTTTTCTTGCAAATCATACGCTGAACGGAGAGATACTTCGGAATGCGGAAAGCGGTGCAATAGACGTGAAGTTTTTTGTTTTGGCAGAGAAAAGAGTGATCATTGTGTCATTAATCTTCGATGGAAACTGGAATGGAGACAGAAGCACCTACGGACTGTCCATTATATTGCCACAAAGTGAACTTGGCTTCTACCTGCCTCTTCACAGGGTCTGTGTGGATAGGTTAACACATATTATAAGGAAAGGAAGAATATGGATGCACAAGGTAGGTTTGTTTTCCATTACTAAAAATGTTTTGTTACTACAGTTGTAGTTAACAACTACAGTTGTCTGATTCTTTTTAGCAGTAGCAAAATATGATCCTGATTGTATCATACCTATACACAGAAATTCAAGGAAGATGATATCTCTAGACATGTTGGGTTTTGAAGGTAAAAAGTCCATATGTCAGCAAATTCAAAGCTTGATTTTTAGTCATGTGATTTATTGTTATATGGAGGATTATATGAGCATGTGCCCATTCATCTAGTTAAAACAGGTATCCTGTGCAGTATCTTTCATCTCCCTGAATCTGATAAAAATTGCTAGTACAAAATACGCTAAATAAAGAATTTCTGTTAGGTGGAATTGTAAAATTATTGTGTTTCAGATAATTGTTTTCACTTGCGATGTCAAAAAAAAAAATGGAACTGTTGGAATGATTTCAAATTACTGCTGTGTATACAGTAGTCACTATTACTTCCCCAAAAAGACTATTAGAAAGCAGTTTTTGCAAGAGAACTAGCCAGAGGGTTAAACTGTGGGTGAATCAATAAGACAAATCAGCTTTAGTACGATATTATTACTGCTTCTGAATTCTGAAAAAAGAAACGATATTAAATTATTTTTGAAAAATTGCACCTTTGGATTCATTGTGGATTTTTCACGATTAAATGAAAATTATGTGTTTCATTAAAAAAATATGATTTTCTAATAATAAAAATGAAAAAAATGGCTGGGAAATTGTCTAAAAGTTGTATTTTGCATGTCAGTGGTAATGTCTGCTGTGATGAACTGGCTTATGAACCTCCTATTCTGTTTTGAGACTTCTACTGACTTCATTTTTAGTTACTCTGAGTAAGGTTCCAAAAGTAATAATTTACTGTTAAAGTCGTAATCTTTGTTACACTAATAACGATCATTGTTTTCTTGCTGTATGATTTGACTATGTCTCTTTTTACATACACTATGGTTAATTCTGTTTTTTTTAAAGGAAAGACAGGACTTTCATTTTCAGTAAGGTAAAAACATAAATGTGTCTTCCTAACCTAGTCTTCTAAAAGTCAGTTGTTCCCTACACATTAGTGCTTTTGACATAAAGAAATACTCATGCTCTTACATATTTCTCCCAGTCATTTAGGTCTCTCTCTACAGACTTGCACTGTGGAATAGCAAAGTTCAAATAAAGTACTGTGTGTCATTGTTAACTACAGTTTGTCTTCTCTGTTTTTGAATCTGAACCCGCATTCATCATTTTCTCCTGTAGAAAGGCCTTTCAGTTTTTGAATTGACAGTGATGGAACATGATTTGTGAAGATGTTCTCTGGAATTAGTCCTAAGTTCTTCATTTTCTTTCATGTGTTCCTGAAGTGGGTAGTGTTGTAGTTCTAGTGTTCAGGAACGTCAAAAGTTTTTTTACCTTTTTTTTTTTTTTTTTTTTTTTTTTAACCAGAAAAATCAGAGCCTCAACCTTACTTCATAATAAACATTTAGATTCTATTTTAGGCATAAGTAGTGTATGAAGACAGGCAGAAATGTTAGTTTTCAATTTCTGTTGATTCATCAAGCAGGTCTATATCATAACAAATAATATTGAATTAAAATGTCAGAGGAACTGTGCATCTGTTGTGGCATTTATAATGGTTGCTGTGATTATCAATTCTCATGAGATTTATTTAGGGATGGACAGGGCTAGTGGTATTACAGTATTTACATGAAGTCTTCTTCCAGAGCAAAAGATCTTCATTTTCTAAGAAGCTTCACAATAGAAGCGCCCTTAAGGAATCTTCATTGTAGCTGTGTTGCCTTTCAGATTGTTAGACATGCACCATTTGAGGGCAATTTGCTGTAGACTGCCCTTTATTCATCTGCTTCAAAGAGGTTAAGTAAACTCTTTGCCTGCTTGAGATAGATGAACTTCAAGTAGTTCATGAGACCAGTGACAGGAGAAATGCATTAATTTCTTTGTGTTTAGCAAAAGTTATCTTTAGTTCTCATGGTATTGGTGGTTTTTTTGGATCTCATAATGATTAATTGAGTGAGCTAGGCTTTTATTGTGAATAATAACTAGATATCACTAAGTTGCATTTTGAATCCTGTTTGCTCCTGAGCTGCTGCTGAATCTGTTCAGAGAGTCTAGTCTTATACAGCTGTGTTTTATATCCTGTTAGGTTTTGTGTCACCTGTACTTGATTTTGAAACAGAAGGCATGTTTTGAAGTTTTGTCAATGTCTATCTGTGTCTCAAGATGGGAAATTTACCCTGTCTTTCCTCCTGACCGCAAACCAGTATTTTCCCTACCTTAGAGATCTCATTTGTTTGTCTTTCTTTGGGAGTCGTCACTGTGTATGTCATTCATTTGAAAATAAAAGTATATGGAATTCAGAATGTTAATCTTTTGATGATTTGTAATTTGCTTGGTCTGTAAAAAAAGAACTATTAATCTGTTGTTATTGTCATCATTCTCTCCTGCTACTCCTGCAATGTGTAAGAGCTTTGGTGGGGAGTGGAGCAGGAAACGCTGATCACTTTAAAATGACTTCATTCCTCCCAATGTCAGCTCTGTAAAAGAAAAGGACTTGAACATCAGAATTTGGATCTAAGAAGCATGTCTCTGCAGGGAAGAAATTTTACCATTGGGCTGTTATGTGCATACGTGTGTAGACAAATACCAGAGCTTTTATATTTAACTGTTTCTTGCTCAGGAGAGGCAAGAACATTTCCAGAAGATTGTCCTGGAAGGCACAGAGAGAATGGAGGATCAGGTAAGAGAGTCTGCTTGATGAATATGGCACAACATCACAAAGTGTATTGACTGAATCTTGTAACTGTAGAACTTGGTGCCACTTCTCCTTTCTGGGATCCAGGAAGATACTTTGAACTGGCTGATGACCTGCCATACACATGAGGCAAAATACTGAAGATAGGATGATGGGAGCCTTGAACAAACATTCCATCCATTTATGTGTAAAGGGAAGTCTGTGAAGAATGTTGTAGCTCAGAAGAGAGAAGTTTTTTATCTGTACTTCAGTTTCCTTAAAGGTAGTAGATTCCATAATAGCTTCCATAGATTTATGCTCTTCTCCTGACCAAGGTAGTTTTTCAATAGGTCATTACCTTTTCAGGTTACAGAGATGTATAGAGTCTGTCATGTTAGAATGCGGTTGTACATTTAATGAGTGAGACTGTGAAGAGAATTTGGTTTCTGAAAACATAACTATGAAAATGGGGCTTTTTTGTGTGTGTGAAACGAGAGATAATGTTAATAACTAATAAACCTGGTACTGTTGTCCTGTCATTGTTGAAGTATTGTAGTTTGCATCTGTAACACCTAACTTGCATGTAATACAGTATGTACAAGTTGTATCATTAGAAATATTTCCTGAGTAGGCCAATCAAACTGATTTGGTAAATCAGCCTAAGAGGCTGGGAATGCCTTTTAAAAGTATGGTTAAAAAGTGAATCGGATGTCTCCAATTTAAATTGCTGTTGAAGTTTGTGTATCAGCTAACTGATATACAACACTTCCAAACAATAGAAACTTGAGAAGTTTTGCCTGAGTTTCTTCCTGGCAACTTCCTGTAATGCATACCTTAACTTCAGATATTTTATTTATTCCACAGGGTCACAGCATCATTCCGATGCTGACAGGAGAAGTTATTCCTGTAATGGAACTCCTTTCCTCTATGAAATCACACAGTGTTTCAGAAGAAATAGATGTAAGTCCTTATGTTTATTGCATTCTGAGTAATAAAGTGCCATTCTCATTTGATGTTGCCTTCAACAACAAGAAAAAAATTATACTCTACTTAATGATGTTTGGGATGGTTTCGCATAAGGAAGTATGTTTTTTTAAATATAACTGTACTAGCAGTGAAATTTTGCTCAACACTTACCAAATTAGCTACCAATGATACCATTTTTAAAAGAATAAGAGAAAACAAAACAGATGAAGAGCTAACTGGGTTTAAGGTTGATACTTAATTCAGTGTAGCTTATTATTTTCTTAAAAAATATTGAACTGATTTGACTTGAACCAATTTAAATTATTCTGGAGAAGGCATTAGAAAAACATATTGTATGCAAACTTGACTTTCAAGGTCATGAAATAAATTTAATGATCAATGACTTTTCTTATTTTCTAAGTATCCTTTGACTGAAGCCCAAAGTCTTTTTAAGCTTTTGGTTTTCTAGCAGTGTTAAAACTTAATTTAAGCAGATCCTAAACAGAGCAATTCCTAAAGAGGTAGCACTGGTGTTCAAAACAAAGATGAGTTATTTAAAATTGTCCATATACTGTCTAACCTTTGTTTATGTTTATTTGCATTTTAGATAAGTGATACAGTGCTAAATGACGATGACATTGGGGATAGTTGTCATGAAGGCTTTCTTCTCAAGTATGAAATGCAGTTTTGATATATGATACAGTGAAATGACATAGACTTTTGTGTGTATTTATATATGTATAAATATGGATGCATGTGAGTGTGTGGTGGAAAAAGGACATGTATTTGACTTCTTTTTGGGATTTTTAATGTAAACACAAATATTTGCACCTCAAAGAAACAGTCTCCCGTGGCAATTGTATTTCATGGATTTTGATAGATCATCTATTATCTTTTAGAATATGTCCCCTACAACTGTATTAATTTCTTTACTGCTTAGCTTCAAAGATTCTTTAATCTGCTTATACCGTGTCATATGTTCTTTCAGTACTGCACAAATTCATGTGTTAAATTCACGAATTATTCACGCTTACATAGTATTTAGTTTTATAGAGAACTTGAATCTCTGTATATTTTAATCTTTTAAGGCTATCACTCTTTATAAAATAATGTGAAAAATATTGTCAGAGGGATTATTGTAAGCAACTAGAGTCACTGGTTCTGTGATGATAAAATTCTCTTCCGTCAAAAGCAGATAATGACTGCATTGATCCTACGTCTCTTACACAGATAGAATTTCCAAAGGGTCCAAACATCAAGGACCCTGTTTGAAACATACTTTTCACTCTGACATAATACTGACAACATCCAAATGAACAGCACTGCAGATGTGCAGTATTGCAAAGTAGACCCCAAAATGAAGATCACTGCATATGTTTTAGTTGTATATCTCTACACTGTTCTGGAGTGTATTTCCATGTTATGTGTTTTATTGTGTACCTCCTTTTCCTGATTTTATAACTTTTTTTAAATTACTGCTAATAGTAACAAGGTCTTACAGTTTTATACAGCTCTTGGACTGTCAGTAGCAGGATTAATGAATAGAAGTAACATAACTGATCTGATGAATAATCTGATGAACTCTGCATCTTGAAGGATATAGGTTTAGTTAAGCTTCATTTGGTGCTCTACTTAAAGCTGTTTTTGAGAGAGTAGCAGAGCTTATCAACTCTTCTGGATTCAGCTCTCAATCTAATATACTGTTGGTATGGATAGCTATATTTCACTGAGTAAAAATTGCATTTTTTAAGAATTCATCTGCATACCTTGAATTTATCTTTTAAATATTTCATAAGTAGTAGTAAACCCAGTATAAAGGGTCTACTGTAGATTTGCAGGATTTTCCACTCTAACAGTCTCAGCACTCAGCATAGCTATTATAATGCTAATTGTTTTAGAGGTGTTTATTAGAACTGGTTGAATACAATACAAACAGTCTCTCAATTCTAATACTTATTCATAGCTGTTAGAAAAAGCTTTCAAATTACAAAGAAGGCCGGACTTTTGAAAGCAAGGGGTAGGTGTTTATTTGAGAAAGTCTGAGAAGAGTGATGAAAAAACATAAACAGAAGTCTGTTAAGAACAAGTTAACAGTTGTCAGGATTGGTGCCCATATACTTGTAGCAGCTGCCAAACTAAGGAGTAACTAAATCAGAGCAGTGCTGCCGTCACAAGACAACGCTCTCCAATTCCTAGTGTTCCATTGTGTATCAAGGAGCTCACACCTGTGAATTGTTCTTGCTCATGCAGTTAACAGGAGCAGGACAGTCCATCTACCAAGTGTCCCAAAACTGGCACGTGACACGAAGTTTTAGAAAATTAGGACCATAAATAAGTCATCTTTCAAAATTCTTTCAAAGCTTTCATTATTGATGTCTTCTGTTACTTTAGATGGAATACTTTGTAGTGATTGTGTAATACAACTAAGTAGTAGTAGAGAGACTGGGTTAGCACTGTAAGTGATATTTGAAGTTTCTTTCTGCCAGTTTTTCTATCAATTAGAGTAAAACTGCAGATATTGCTAAAATCCCAGAGTTATACTAGGGACTTAATTCTGTGGAATCATGATGATGATTATATTTTTAAAATATTTATAAATGTATTAACCTATTTTGCTTTTATTTGAAGTGCAATTAGTTCGCATCTACAGACCTGTGGTTGTTCCGTAGTTGTTGGGAGCAGTGCAGAAAAAGTGAATAAGGTAAGGCATTTTTGAAGAAATCAACTTGAATGCTCATCATTAAGAGTATTAGTTATTCCCAGCAAGAGTTTCCTATAGTTGTACCTGAGGTTAAAGAAAGAGGGAATATCCTGTGGTTTTCTGTCTTCAGTTGATTGCTCTAAAAGTTACTAATTCTGCTTGAAAAGTGGCTTATAGTTGTTTTCTGGCAACTTTTATTAAGACAGTGTATTTAATTTTATTAGTGAATGAGTTGGAAATTTTAGAATCAGATTTGTTAGCTATAAATATGAATTGAACCATCCTGGAGTGACTTCCACAGCTCAGTTAGGTCAATGGGTGTTGTCCATTGTACTGTAAGATACCTGCATAGTTTGCTATGCTATAGAATAAATATACTTCTGCATCATGAACTGTTTGTATTTTATGAAATAGATATACATAAACACACACTTTAGAATGTACAAGCTAATTAGGATCTTACACCAGTATCATCAGTTTCAAGATTTTTGTCTGCATACCTGTGTCTGTGTTGACCCTCTCTTCAATCTGAAAATAATTTGTAAATAACAGGAGTGTTAGACTCTTGAAAAGTTGAGTTGACTGAACTTTTCAGAAGAGCCAAAGAGATGTAAAGCATGAATACAAATCCTTAAAATGGCAACAAAATCACCATATTAAAGCATAATTCCTGTAGCATGTGTAAAACTGACATACTGTTAGGAAGTTTCAAGGACTAGAAGCAACAGGCAGCATTAACTGCAGTCCTTAGTAGAGAAGAGTAAAATGCATATATACTATTATGGTCCAAAAGTCACTTTTAGAGGCTTTCATTTTGGAAAAATAAATTTATTACCCTTTTTTGATAGCTATCCCTTTTCCCATTATATTAACCTTTTTTAACTCACATATGCATCTCTTAATTTCATCTTGGTTTGTTATCTTTTCTGTTTTTTCTTTTAATATTTGTAATATGGAACATTTTGATTTTTTAAAAAAATTTACAATCTATTTAAAAGAAAAAGTAAGATTTTTTTATTCAGGATTTTCCAAATCAAATTGTATACACAGCTTGCTGATTACATATAAGTGCTGATTTCAAATAAATTGAAAATAATTTCTGGAAGATATACATGTATGATTGCAATCCACTGAAATATTTCTTAAATATTATTTATTTATGATACATGGTAATATATCAGCCTTTCACCCAAGAGGATTTCGCTTTGACTTAATTAGACTATCATTCCGTCTTTTCTAATAAATTCACTAAAGTTAATCTTGAATCAAAATTGGCAGAGACAAATCATGGATTTTATTTTTTTAAAAGTAAAGGAAATTCACTAAATAAATTGCCTCTCTGTTGTCACTCTTTAATCTGATAATATTAAAGCCTGTTTGATTTAGAATATCTCTACAGGTGGGAATGGAAAGGGCTTTATAAAAACATACTATCCCAGAGCCTTGAAGTATCAAATGCCATTACATTTAATGAGTACTGTTACTCAGTTAACGGTACATGGGTACAGTAACAGTACTCATTAAATGTAATGGTGCTCTTGTATTACTCAGAATATTGGTGTCAATGGTGTAGTAGCCATATCTTCATACTATTAGACCATGACATGGCCCCTGGAGTATACATGTGAAGAAGCAGTATGGTCAGATAAATTCATTTACTGACAGAAAATATTATTCTATATTGGGGTTTTCCATCTGATTATGTTTTTAAATTACGCTGTACTGATCATTCAGTTTTAGTATATTTTGTAAGAATGAGCCTTTCCATTTACAAGGACTTCTTATTTTAATTTTTCATATTTTTGCTACATATGTAAATGTATATGTGCGTATTGCTTCAACATAAAATAAAAATACTAGGCCTATTGAATAGATTTTACATTTTTAAGTAACTGTATATATTAGCTACTCCGCAATGTATTCCTTTTTTTAAAAGTAGGTTTATAAAAAAAAGTGCTTGAGTAAACCTGTTTTGAAATAAGCACTTCATGTTGTTTTTAAGAAATATGAAAGAAGTTGTTTGTATGTATTGAAAGTGATGATAAACCACCACAACTGGCATTCTATTCATGAGCTAGATAACTGGAGAAAAGAAAATGATCAATTTTTAGATGGAATCTGCTAACCATAATTAATAAGTATTGTTCCGGGGATATAAGATATAACTTACATAGTTACAACTGTTTTTAAAAAATATATTGATAAGCTAGATGCTTTGAAGAAAAATAAAAAGTCTGGAAGGATGTGAGTTTCAAAATGTACCCAGGGCAAAACATATTG
Organism: Nothura maculosa; assembly: GCA_032353885.1. Classification (NCBI taxonomy): domain Eukaryota; kingdom Metazoa; phylum Chordata; class Aves; order Tinamiformes; family Tinamidae; genus Nothura; species Nothura maculosa. Next base: position 231,502 of record JAUBOD010000377.1, read on the forward strand.
ATATTTGATATAAATCAATAGATGATAAATATACCTTGATATACGTGTAATTCTGTATAAGTCCTTATCATTACTATGCTCTTGTGCTCATTTTGTCATGGTACATCGGTTCTAAAGAAAATGCTTTATCCAGCTTTCTTTATGATAAGAATACTTGTTGCAAAATGGGAAATAGATTCTATCAGAAAGTAGGATGGCACTGGTGATGTTAAAGATACTGAGCAAGGATAGAGCCTCCCCAAACACAGACAAATAAGAAATTACAGTTTTAAGACCATAGTTAAGGTTAATACTATGGAATATATGTTAATATTTGAAGATTACTTTTAGCTGTTACAGGATAGATGTATACAAAAGGATAATAAAAACCTTCTTTTTACTTTTGATAGAGATCTGAAGGAAATAACATTGAGAAAAGATAATAAGCACTGATGTTTATAGGAATAACTTTACCTATTGGAGACAACAGCTAGTGTGTTTCAATATGCAGCAAGTAAAATAACAGGCCTAAATGAGCCAAAAAGTCATCATAGTAACTCATTTTTAAGTTATAAGAAGACATAAGAGAAGACAGAAGTGATTTATCCTATGCAGCTGGCTAAGATACCTTTGGCAAAAGATGTGGAATTTTACTCATTTAATGGGAAATTGGGATAATACGACTTATGTCTTCATAATTTAAGTGTGTCACTACTCTACTGTGTTACTTTCTTTCTGGATCTTCTAGTAAGTGTCATGAAATTCTGTAATTTAGCATTTGAAATGTGCAGTACATTCAAGTCAAGAATTGTTTTTCAGGATCAACTTAGTCTTTAAATTTTCCTGTCTTTTCAAAACTGTTTTTAAAATGCAGATTGTGAGAACATTGTGTCTGTTTCTTACACCGTCAGAACGTAAATGTTCCAGACTCTGTAGAAATGAATCATCTTTCAAGTATGAATCAGGACTTTTTGTTCAAGGATTACTCAAAGTAAGTCCATTAGGCAAATTTTATTCTACAGTGGCTTAAGAACATTATTCAGTGTGCATGTATGTGTGTGCGTTCTGATATGTGACATGAATACGTTCTTGCCCAGAGGGATTTATTGTCTTTTGTTCATTCTTTCCTAATGCTATAGGTATACATATCACACTCTGTATATTAAAATTACAAGCTATCTTTTCTACGAGGCATGTGTTTCTCTTTCCTGGTTTTTCTTATAATCTGAAGTACAGTCAGAATTCTTTTTCTTACTTGGAAGAAGGTTGGATTCCCAAGGCCCATGCTTTTGTATTATAGCAAAATCAAAAAAGAACAGTCCTACAGTTTTCAAATATTTTAAGAGGACTATAACAATGAGTGCAGATATATAGATAAATAATGCTCCTTGCTGTGACAAGATTGTCACATCAGTCTAAAAATGTCAGATAAATGTAGTATTGAATTCTTAATGGACTCAAGGATCATGTAATAATAAAATGAAAAATTCAAATTAATTCAATACTTGTTTTCTCATCATTAGCTTGAGTCATCTGTTATTATAGGACATTTTACTGGGCTTACTGTCACCCGTTTTCTCAAATGAAATATGTCTAAACGTCATATAAACTGTAGGAGTGATCTTTTAATGTTGTTTGATTTCACTATAGCTTTGCTTTTCCAAAAGAGTAACTGAATATTTTTTTTTACTGTAACAGGATGCAACAGGAAGTTTTGTATTGCCCTTCCGTCAAGTAATGTATGCTCCATATCCCACTACACATATAGATGTAGATGTCAATACGGTGAAGCAGATGCCACCTTGTCATGAACACATCTATAACCAGCGACGCTACATGAGATCTGAGTTGTCAGCATTTTGGAGAGCTAATTCAGATGAAGAAATGTCTCAGGATCCTATTATCCACACAGATGAGAGTTTCACACCTGATTTGTATGTGTGCCCACAGCTCTCAAAGTTATTTGATTTAAGTTGAGAGAGCAGTAGTGTAAAGCTTTCCAATATATTACAGGATTGGGGGTTGTAAGAAGCTACTTGAACTGTTGTACTTGTTCTTCATCTTTTGGATTTTCCTCGTTCTGTCAGTAGTCTTGCCAATTTAAATGTTACTGAAATTCATTTTCAGGACAATGTTTTGTTCATTTTGTTGCCTGGTTTTAAAAGCTATATATTACAACAAAGTGTATTTGACAGGGCCTAATGGCTTCTCTGGTTTTGGTTCATTTAGCATGAAAAAAAATAGGCATAGAAGTTCTTTATTACCTTTGAAAATAGCAGGATTATAATTCACTAAAACTGAGTTCACAACTTCTGCCAGATCTTAAGTAGTAATGCTGTTCATGTACAGAAGTGTTTAGTGTCTCTTCTTGGCCTTATCTCACGTGTTTGTTTGCTTTCATTGCTATAGAAATGTCTTTCAAGATATCCTGCACAGAGATACCTTAGTGAAAGCCTTTCTGGATCAGGTAAATGGTTCTATTTTCAGAAAGAACAAGTGTTAAAGACCTTTTAAATTTGGATTCTAACAATACATAATTCAACGCAAATAGGTATTTTCTTATTGGGTAGCTCTTTTTTATAGTGATGCTGTGATTCTTTTCTGCACAGCAAGAGAGAAAGCTTCTAACAATGAACGTTAGAAATGTCTGGTTGGTAACGGAGCTGATCTTTGAAAATATTTAAACTTATTTTGAAATTTGGGATAATAGTGACTGTCTTATTATCTACGAAAAACAGAGCACATTTTCTAATACTGTGCTACAATGTCTGGAATTACAACATTCGAAAAGATACCTGATAGTCATTTCAAATAATTTTTAAAAGGAAAATAGAACCCAATCATCAGTAGAATTGTGAAGCAGTTTAACATACTGTATTGAACAGCTAGAGAAGTATGAACGTGTATGTACGAATCCAATGTTATTCTGTTTATTTTGCATATTAGGAACCTGTTTGTCACATTTGCACAGTGTGTCTTTTTCTTTGTCCTTGAATTTCTGTATCTAACTGTTTTTTTTCTGTAATTTTTAACAGATCTTTCACCTGAAGCCAGGCTTGTCTCTGCGGAGTACTTTTCTTGCACAGTTTCTGCTAGTCCTTCACAGAAAAGCCTTAACTTTAATAAAATACATAGAGGATGACACGTAAGTCAATAGATAATAGAAAATACACTCTAGGAATTTATGTTCTTTTTGATGTAATCCAGACTTCAATTCTTTCTGTCTTTCTTGCAGGCAAAAAGGAAAAAAGCCTTTTAAGTCTCTTCGTAGCTTAAAGATAGACCTTGACCTAACAGCAGAGGGCGATCTTAACATAATAATGGCTTTAGCTGAGAAGATTAAACCAGGTCTACATTCCTTCATCTTTGGGAGACCATTCTACACTAGTGTGCAAGAACGTGATATGCTGATGACATTTTAAAATTCACCACTGTTGATGTGTGATATTGCACTCTTGCATGTCCGTAAAAGAAATCAGTGTGAATGCCACATATCTGGCAATCAGTGATCTGATTTATAATGAATCAGAAGTAAAAAAGGAATTTACCGTATTTAACAAGCAGGAAGGAATACTATCAGGAAGAATATCAACTTAAATAGGAGAGCATGGTTTTAATCAACCTTTTTCTTCTGTGCACCATTTTTTAACAGTAAAATACCATGAGGAGTTCTTTTGTGGTATTGTCTCAACAGGAAAATGCAGATGTGCTTTGGTTTGGATGCTGTTTTATTTTTTCTCCACTGAATTTCTTCGTGTGTGTGCTAGTTTCCCCTGTTACGCTGTCAATATCTGTAATGTTTACACAGAAAATTATGTACCTATCCACTCTAATGGTTGCAGCATGATCTCTTCAAGGGTTTCAAATTTTAATCTGAAACATGCTTGATCTCCCTTTTTAACACTAATGGTTCGTTCATTTAGAGCATTTATTTTTTTTAATTGCCAGATGATACTAAACTTGTGTGGAAAGTATTGATTGTTAAGAGTGTAAATTGCAGCAGTCTGCATAAGGGAACTAGGACCTTATTTAAGATGCTTTGCTGATTTCATTGCCAACCAGGATGTTCTTCCATAGATTGTTTGTCAATCCTGCAAGTAAATATTTAGTAGTCCAGCATAATTGACCTTTTTCAAACTGCAGAAGACTTGTGTTTCTCAGCTTCTGTTGTTAGTCTTTGCCGATTAACTATTGTTTTATCCATTGTAAGTTTGTATACAGGCCAAGTTATCATCTTAAAATCTTCCCACAGAGCATCAAGATAATATCCAAACAAGAAGACGAAGTAGTGCTTGTCTTCGCCTTTAATAAGTTATATTTAATTCATGATTCAACTTAAGACTGTGAATTTAAGAGATTAACATTTTATGAAGTGAGTTTTAATGAAACTCCATCATCTCCAGCTTTGCTTTACTTGAAAGTTTAAGGAAGTGCAAGAAGTATTCTATTTGTAGGCCATAAACTTTTTAATTAATATGAGGGGTTTTTTTCTTTTGATACTTTGGCTCCTGGTTAATGTGTGCTCTACTGAAACTGGTGACACTTCTGTGTTTCCTGATCCTATTTTTGGATGAAGAGAGGAATCTGAATGAGAACTTGTCAGAATGATGCTGACATAAGTCACTTGTTCTGAGCTGCTGTTTATCTTGCTATCATTTTTTCTTTCCTTATGCACTTTATTCAGTTTATAATTAAACTACAAGCCTGATTCCTAACCTTTAGCTCTCTAGAATCACAGCCTAGGACTAGGAGAAAAATTATAACAAACACTTCTGAACCTTACATAGAAATCGTGTTAAAGGCTAAATAGATGTAAATGTGGTGCTGGAAATAGTCGTTTTAGCTTGATAACCATTGGAAACAAAATTGACACTGTTAACAGTAAAGCTCTAATTTATTGAATATGCTCTCTCTTTTTGACTAAATCGTGGAAACTTCAATTAATACTTTTGTTACACTTCTATCAGTGCAGAATGTAATGTAAAGTAAGTTATTAAATGCATCTGCATGCCTGTTCAAAGTCTTGTTCAGGAAATGAAAATATTCTAATAAAACTCATAAAGAATTATTGCCTTGATTTTCTGCTGCAAATCTTCCAAGAATTGATGTTCAGTATCTGAATTGTGTAAGCCTTTATCACAAAGAACAAACTTAATTCTCTTCAAAATTAAGAAATGTTTCTTCAAAGATGGAAGGAATAAAGGAAGTGTGGTCAGGAAATGCAATGAGGAAGACCAAGGCCTGTTTGGAATTAGAAGGAGGTATCAGAAACAACAGGTAGGGCTTCTGCAACTGCATCGCCAGAGGAGAAAAGAAGGCCAATGGGATCCTGGCTGCATCAGGAGGATGTTGCCAGCATGTGGAGGGAGGGGATCCTGCCCCTCTACTCAGCTCTTGGGAGACCGCAGCTGGAGTATTGGGGGCAGTTGTGGGATCTCCAGTTTAAGAGGGACATGGAACGTCTAGAGGAGGTCCAGCAGAGGGCAAGGAAGATGATTAAGTGAGGGGAGCATCTATCATAGGAGGAGAGACTGAGTTGGGCCTGTTTTCTCTGGAGAAGAGAAGGGTGAGAGGGAATCTGATTAACATGTAAAAGAACCTGAGGGGAGAATGTAGAGAGGAAGAGGCCAAGCTCCTCTCCGTGGTGGCCAGTGACAGGACAAGGGGCAATGACTGTAAGCTGAAACACAGGAAGTTCCATCTCCAGGTGAGGGGGAACTTCTTTCCTGTGAGGGTGACAGAGCCCTGGCACAGGCTGCCCAGGGAGGCTGTGCAGTCTCCTTCTCTGGAGGTCTTCCAAACCCACCTGGATGCCACGCTGTGCTCCATGCTCTGGGTGTCCCTGCTGGAGCAGGAAGGTTGGACTAGAGGATCTCTAGAGGTCCCTTCCAGCCTCAACTGTCCTGAGATTCTGTGTAACTGATAGACCAATACAGATACAGTGTATGCTATTTTAAAACAGCAATTTTGAAAAGTTTCCAAATCTATTTCTTCTGACTTATTAGGGATGGGTTCATTTTCTTCGAAGACCAGTGTATTCAATGATTTTTTCATTAAAGAATCAGGTCTCTTGAATGGTTAAAAAGGAACTTTTTAAGAAAGTCTGAATCCCATATGTCACAAAATAGAAATTTAAAATCCAATAGCAAGTGAATACTTTTCCTCAGTGATCAATTACTTAGAGATTAAAGAATACACAAATTATTCTTTCATTTGTATTTCAGATTAATGTTTTAGAGCATATGTAGTAGCACAATTTTAATGATTGTGGTTCATGGTCTTTATTAACCTTTAAATTAGCACTGGAAAATATCCATATCCACTATTTTGATACAGTTTATCTAGAACATCTTTGTTAAGACTTGGGAATGATTCCTCTAGCCTTGTATGTACACTATATAGCAATGTCGATTTTTCTCATGAAGAAAAAGCGGTATCTCAATACTATTTTTATCCCTAAGTCACCACTATGAAATGTCAACATAGTTTGCCAGTGCTCCATTCTCTGCTCCATTCTCTCCTGGCAAAAGTTATTAAAGATATTTTAATTTCCAGGTATACAGAAAGAAAAGGAAATATCTATAAAATGCAAACATCCAATATTAGAAATATGCTATTACCTCTAATGCTTAATCAGAGCCTGATCAAGACATACTTTATCCCCTCTTAATACTAATATTAACATTAATATCAGTGTAAGTTATTGATGTAAATACAATATTGATATTGTGCAGGGCTACAGTACATAATATTGCATATTTTTCTGCACACAAGTTTTGTTGGATAGTTTATTCCATCTAGTTCCAGAACTAGAGAACTTTAATTAAAGTTCAGAAATGAATGACAAGAAAAGGATATCATCCTTACAAGACTAGTGAGCAGTGACTTCAGTTGGAACTAAATAAAGCAACTGTGAAGCTCCTCAATTATCAAGGATTTCTAAGGAAAAGAGCCCTTTCAAGCCCTTTTTAGTTTAAGTGTGTTTGTTGAGGTCTGATGATTAGCAATGAAATATATTACAAAATCAGTGAACTGGAATACCACAAGATGGGTGTTTTGGATTCTGAATTGCATATAGTATTTAGAGGTTTACAGCAATTTTGGGTCTGGGCTTGATTTGCAAGGAGTGACCAAAATTGAAACCACATCAATGTTACCATGCACAAGAATCAGTGAAAGAAATATTATAATGCCAGTTTTGAAATCAGCCCCCCGTTTCAGAAAACTGCAGATGTGGTCCTGATTGTGCAAGAGGGCAAGTGCTCCCCATAGCCTCGGCTATTTACTGAGCTTCTAACACGGGCTTTGGGTTCTGTGCGAGACCGCGGAAGTGCTAAAACAAACGAAAAACCGCCTGGCATAGAGGGAAAAAATTAATCATTTGCTTAGGAGGCAGAAGAAAGAATTTAAGAGCGAAGACAAGTGTGTATGTAGAGAAGTTTTTAATTTAAAAGAAGTTTTTAAGTGAATCAAAATATCTGTACTGATTGTTCTTGAGAGGAAATATCTATCCACATGGTAATACAGAGTGCTTGATAGAGAGAAATGGAAATGGTCTACATCCACAGTTTAAAAAAACAAACAAAAAACAAAACAATCCTTGAATATCTTTGTCTGTTTCTTTACTTGTAGTAATCTGAAAGGTTGCATGTACCAAAAGCAGCTTAGATATAATTTTTTCACAGAAAAATGCAGGATTTCATTTGAAAAGGCTCCCTTAAATGAGAAATTTAATACTTATTGTTACATCACTTCAAATAATAGACCCAGTTTTAGGATATTAAATTCTTTTTACAGGAATGCAAGGTTTCTTGTGTGTCTCTCACTGAGGATGAGGTCTGAACTCCAGACAGGAGATGTGAATATATTATTGTCTACATAGCCTGGTTTTGCTTTCATGAGATGGAATTAATTTTAATTTGAAAAAAAAAAATTGCAACAAAACTAAGTAGGACATTTCTTAAACACCTCTTCCCTATTTTTGCTTCCATCAGTACATTAAGCTTCTCTAGGTTCCCCAATATGTTTATATATAATTTCACAATGTCCCTTTCCCTCATCTCCTTCCAATACAAAACTCTTGCGTTCTCTGAGACAGGAATTCAACTGCAGGTTCCCATGGCATAGAGAGAAAAATAGCTAAGCTGTACCGAGATAAATGCTATCTGTGCTTATCACTTAGTATAATTCTGTAGGGAAATCTCAAATTCACGGACTCCAGCAAAGTACTTAAGTTACCTATGCAAAATTAAGCAATATGAAATAACTACAGCAGTCAATGAAATTAGAAAGATTATGAGAAGAAAATGTCTTACAAATAAGAATATCTTTTCAGCTAGAACTGTATGATACTTAAACATATTTGCTGAACATTGCTGCCCTCAAGAATCTCTTTAATCTTGACTTAGTAGCAAAGTGTTTAAATTAGTAGAGATTCATTAATGATTTTTTTGCAAATTTTAAATTATTTGTGTGCCAAATTTAGAATATTGATACCTTTATTCCCTTTTGGGATAATTAGACTTACATGCATGTAGTTTGTAACCCATTCTTTCTTGCCCTGATTTGTTCCTGTAAAGTAGGACTGTGCGGGAGTGAATGGAGTGGGTCTAATTTAGATGTCTAAACAGTTCTAAATACCATGATGTTACACTCCACTCTTGGGATCAGGAATAATAAAATGCTTCCATTAAGATTGTTCCATTTAGACGTAGTTTTCTATTTTTTTTAATATAGGGATTTTCTATTTTTTTTAATAGGGATTTTTATATACATATTCCACTTAATCAAGAGATGTGACTATTGTGCAGTCCACATACCAGATAAAAATGCTGAGTTGTAACCACATCACATTGAATTTTTTGCCTGCAAAATTTTTCTTCTTTTTCCTGTCCACTCCCTAAAATGTGTGCAGTTACATAAATAGTTTAATTCTTTTCAAATACCTTACATTCAAACAGAACAGGTTCCATTTGCAATAACTATACTTTCAGGAAAAGGGTTATTTTAGAAATGAGAGGTAGGGAAAAATCTATGGCAAAATACATACAGTCTTTTTAAAATCTACTGGTCCCAGGGTTTCCTTCTGAAGCAGATGAAATGATGCAGTAAAACGAAGTCTTGGAGCAGTGCTTGGCTCTGCCTGTATGAGGGAGAAATAGGGAGCAACAGAAGAATTTTGATTACATATTTGGCCATATAATAAATATTTTCCAAGTATTCCTCTCTGCTTTATGAAATCTAAATTGATATAATAACTGATGTGAACTAACATATCCTAAGTATTCTTATTACATTTATTGAATATTCCATATTCTATATGACTCTGCCATATAGAATGATAGAGCTTATATCTCATAGGGATGAGCTGCAAAATAAGACTAGAAAAAGACTTTTAGAGCTTAGAAACTTCCCACCATTATTTTTGAGTTGTATGTTATATATTTGTCTATGTTATCAGACATCCAAAAGACATTTAGGTCGTGTCAAATACTACTATGCTTTGTAATTTAAGATCTGTGGATCATATAGACTCATGAAAGATCTACCTTCCTTATATATGTCTGCATCATGGACTTCTGCATTAATGATCCATTGCAGAAGTAAAACTAATACACTACCCAATTATTATGCTTCCGAACCCTAATAAAACAATTGGCATATTCTGTGGAAAGAATCTCTACAGAGAGAATATCAAACAGCCTCCATACATTTTTAAAGACCTTTCTCCAGCTGAAAACAGTGAGAACTTAAGGATATCAAGCTGTTTTCTGAAAACAAGCCCCAATTAAAAAAAAATGTGACCATTTGAAAATTTAAGACTAACCTAGAAGGGAAAGAATTGCCAGAAACTTACAAAGACACCAAATATAAAAAAATTACCTTTTATGACACGTATTTTCTCATAAGGCAGTGAATAAATATAAAGCAAATTCTCACTTCCATTCGGACTGCTTCCCAGGAACAGTGGCTGTAACGTTTATCTTGTAGAAAGTTGGTGATTCTTCGAAAGTACTTTTTCACACTGAGAGTAGTCCTGTTTAGGACCCCTGTACGGGAGCTGTTTTTTCTTTTAGATTGTTCTTCTACCAAGCATGTCTGCAGTTCTTCAATTTGCTGATGAATTCCATTTTGGAATTTCTCAGTACAGCTTGCATTCCAAAAATTTTCAGGAAGGTTTTTGCTAAATAGATGGAAGATTTGTTGGAGGAGCTCATGGATCATCATTGTGGCATTCCTCTGCCTAACTTTGGTGATCTCCATGGGGAATTTAAAATCAGTTCTTTCTTCAAGACATTGCTGAGGAAAATTTGCACCCATTCCACACATAAAGTTCATATTCTGGTTATTTACTTTGCTTCCTTGGAAAAGGCAGACTGATTGTGAGATTTTGATATACAATGTCATTGTAATGTAAATTGGCAGTAAAAATCTCTGAAGCATACTGATGATCCAGTGAATTTTATTTTCTTCGTCTTCACATGGACCTGTATGCCTGTATTTTCTTGAATGTCTTTTATGTGTTCATGTGCCTTTCCATGATGCTGAATTTATTTCTCCTGAATGAGACACCACCTATTATTTATGTTCTATAAACTTGGTTTTTATCAACTGTGAAACTGCCGAAGATTTCATGTTGCTTTCATTTTCTCAATTTGAAAGGTTCGCTCATTTCCCATGAATGAAAAAAGATAGAAAGAAAGAAACAATCTGTTCTGGACACCAAGAGATTAGAAGATTAGAATCTGTGCATCATCTCTTATGGTCACTAGAACAGGCAGTCTTGTTTAAACAAGTAAAGCAGAAGTTTTACTGTTATGCTTAAATCAGAGTATGAATAAAGAATTGTATCCCCAGCACAGAGTGGACAGCCTAAACAAGATGACACTTTGTTGATTTAAAAACAAATAGCTTTCTTTTTCCTTGGACAAATTATTTTGTTTGGGAACTTGCTTAAATTTTATTAGCAAAAGAACCTTTTGCTGGTATAAGTGTACAGACTGCACAAGGGAATTTCTTGCTATTGCTATTTTGACAACAAAGCAGCAACAGTAACAAGAAAAAAAAAGTAAATATATACACAGCTTTTAAGACAGAAATCTTTTTACTCTAGTCTCTGGTAGCTTCCTGCTTAGAGGATCTTTCTTGATTTCATCAGTAGACCAATCTGGATAGATTTTGATGACCATAAAGGAAAACATGCTTTCATATAAACAAAAAAACTTTCCTTCCAATTTAAGAGCAAGAAAGTTATTGTTCTGAAGCTTTCTATTGTGAAGACGAACTCTTCAGGAGAGAACATTTACTTCTGTTGATAGTGGAATGTCCCAACTTCATCTTTAGAAGCATCACCACATCTTTAGAATCATCCTATCAGTTTAATAACAGAACAGGTCTCTCAGTTCTTGTTTCTTGTACTTTGGTGAACATTAAGTTTTTGGGCCTGCTTATTGTAGGATTATAAGTTGCCATCAGTGTTTTAAAGTGCTCAAAACGTTTTCAGCCTTCTGTGGCAGAAATTCTGAAATAGTACTACTTAAGTATTTGGGGCTGAAATATAAGTGCTTTGTATGTCAGTTCCTAAATAGGCACTAATACTATCCCATGCAACTAGACACTGCTATGTCTCTTTGTTCAATACCAGACAATTGACTGTATTTTATAATTATAATGTTATAAATATCTTTTAATTCAAAAAGAAGAATTTAATATTAAGAGGAAGAGAAGTTACGAGGAGTTTGATAGAGAGATTTGCTGGGAATCTTTAAGGACTGCTAAACTGTATGTGAAACAAAGTGATCTGGTCGCTGATCTGTACAGAGTTTAGAAATTTGGGGAGCATTCCCCAAATTCAACTTGTATAACTGCACAGATATTTCAAAAAGAGGTTGAAAAAAATATTGTATGTTTCATTTAAGATGCAAGGAAACTGCAGGATGCTCTTGAGATTTGAAAATATTTAAAAAATAATGTTGTGAGGACTTTCTGTCATGAGGACTTTTTGTTGTGAGGACTAAATTTGTGAGGACCTTTTCTTACACCATAGATTGCAAGATTATTGTGGGGAGACATTTTCTTTATCAAGTCACATGATGACATTTCTACAGAGGGACCCTGCTAGCAGAGGAATCCTGTATTGATTCCTACATTATTCCTAAATTATTTATGCCTGGAGATTTTCAAAGTGGCTAATTTATGAATGAAAATCTGGGAAGTATGAATTTGTATTTGAACACCTGGAAAGAGAATTAAGAGGACAATGGTATAATTAATGCATTGATATGTCACAGATGTCCTTTGTTGAGATACTATGGAATAACTATGAATTTCCCCAAAATTACATCCAACAAAAAAGATCCTAGGATCCAGAATGAATCTACGAATTACTAAATGCAGCCTAAATCAGCAGCACTTACATACTCCTCTGACATTTTTAGGTTGACACAAAGTCAATGTTAAAAAATTGCACAGCAATTGTTGAATTGAGGTGATAATATTATCAGAAAATTCTGGCTTTAGTTTACTTGACTGACTAGTAATAGCTGAATCTATCTTAATGCATGGATGGAATTGTATGGTGAGAGAGATTACATAAGCATGCTGAGCTGAAATGAGTTTACTGAAGATGATAACTATAAAATCATCTGTATAAAATCAGATGTAGGTAGCAACTGGAGCAACTACATTTAGGATGGCTGTACTAATCAAGACAGAGAGATCAGAGGAACAAAATTTAAGCATCTGGCCTCGATTTGATGGTTCATTTCAGAATTACGTGCTGATTCATCTCACTTTTCATTTGGCTTACTCTTGCAGCAGAAACCCTGGGACAAAATTTCAGTTTTATATAAATATTTATGGTTCTGTTTCACTGAATGCAGCCACATATATTTAATCAGATGGGGATCTGATCTTTTATCTACAAAGGCAATAGAACAACAGCTTGGTCTTGCGAATGTAGGTCTTGTTTATTTCTCTACATTTCCTTGTGATTTCATGGGTAATCCATAAGCAATTTAGGTATTCTGAAATGCACTAATATTCAAAAGAAAGCTTAAGCAATAATTAAGAGTCCTGTGACTACTAATGAAGAAACTGAATATTTTTTTTATTCTTAGACAGATAAAGAAAAATAATTACTTCTAAGTTAGGTGCTGATTGGTGTTGAATGAGACATGTATTTCATAGAATCACAGAATCATTGTGGTTCGAAAAGATGTTCAAGATCACCCAGTCCAACTGTAAACCCTTGAACACCATACTTTCTAAACCACGTCCCTAAGCACTTTGTCTATACATTTCTTGAACAATGCCAGGGATGGTAATTTCCACTTCCCTGGGCAGCCTGTTGCAATGCTTGACTAATCTTTCTGTGCAAAAATTCTTCCCGATGTCTAGCCTAAACTTCCCTGGCACAACTTGAGGCCACTTCCTCTTGTCCTATCCATAGTTATTCTGGAGAAGAGAGGTGCCCGCACCTCATTACAACCTCCTTTCACGTAGTTGTAGAGCTCCAGTCCCTTCCCCAGCTACATTGCCCTCATTTGGGCCCACTCCACTATCTTCATCTCTTTCTTGTAGTGAAGAGCCCAAAACTGAGCAGAGTGTCCAAGGCGCTGCCTCACCAGTGTCGAGCACAGGAGAATGATCACTTCCCTGGTCCAGCTGGCTACACTATTCCATGATAGATTACACTATTCTATGATCGATTTGTTGTGGAAGAACCCTTTGAACCTCATTGGGCCTGCGGATGTATTGCACTACTTGCTGCTTACCTACATAGAAGTAAAAATAACTGCTTCCTATGTGAATTATCTGAACCCCAGGATTTTTGATAGTGCCCTATTTGAAAACATGGTTTGCACATAAGACTACTGATCTCTGAATTAAAACTCTGCCCTGAAAATACAGAAGCGAAGACATGCACCACTTAAGATTTTAATGGTTCTATCTTGTAGTGCAAAACAGTCCCTCTGAGACCAATCTTTTAATGACAGTTCTTTCTTAACCCATTGTTGGCTGTTACTGCAAATATGTATCTTCCCTGTGGGAATGAGAAAAAGAGAAAAATCAGTACCTATGAACCTGTCTTTTTTAGTGCTGCAGGATTTTTTAAATTTTCACATTATATTGTAAGTCCTAAAATCCCTACTAGTTTTACTCAGATTGGCTCAGTCATGATTCTGCAAATGCCAAAGGAAAACTTCCTGAAACTGTACACACTATTTTGTGCCATAGCAGCCAAAGATACAAAAGTCTTGTGGCTCAAAGAGAAGCTGAAAGCAAAATTGAGAGAATGAAACTGAAGCAGCATGTTTTTTCAAAGGACTATAAGGTGAATTGAATTCTGATCCCAAGTCTGAATTCATCTGAATGGAGATGGATTTCTTGCCATCTATGGACAAAGTGCAATTTAATTTTCTCATATTTTAGCTGCACTTTTACAAAGTAGGCATCTATAATTAGCATATGCCTTTGGAAAGTTACAAAGATATATCCTGGCTTTGTGTCAAGGTTGTCTGGTGGAACTATTGTGAGAATCATGTGGTGATTAGAGTGCAGAAATCATTGTCAGAAAAAAAAATGGCTGAGGTTCATAAATGCAAATAAGTTTTGAATCCAACTGACATCCAAATGAAGTTTATGACAGAGAGGCTACATTAATTTTTCAGTATTCTGTTTGTTCAGTTCAATTGACTTATATGTTTTTTGCTGGAAAAAGAAAGTGGAGATAAACTGCCAAATTGTGATCATTTGCTCTCAACCAATAGCATGCAATTAAAATAGGAAATCCATGGTCTCATTCTAGTCTTTATGAAGTGCTTATCACTCTCTGTATTCCTGTCACTGCAGTCTCTGCAAGTGAAGGAGAACTTGCAGGACTAAGAAGCATTTTTTTAATAGAGAGCCTGCCATGGGAAAATGAAAGAGATATAAATCCTGCTGAAAAAAAAAAAGAAGAAAAAAGAAACAAAAAAATAAAAAAAGTCCTACCTAGCAGATATCCTACCTTGTTAAGATTCCCTAAGGAGCTTCCATATGACTGTTCTATGAACCTATTTGAATCAGATGTCTAAAAGTTTGCTGCTTCTATCTGCTTCCGATCAGTGGTAATAAACGGTTAGAGTATACATATTGTTTATCTGCCGGTAAAGGAATCATCATGGAAGTCAGCAAAACTGCCACTTACTGAAGCTCCTTCATAGTAATATCAGATAAAAAGTCCTTGATGCTTTCTCACTTGCATTGTTTGAGAGCAACTGAGAGCATTTGAGAGCAAACATCTCACTATGCATCTTCTCTCAGATGTGAAAAGCTCTTGGGCCTGAATCACAGAATCCAATTGACGACAGGAAGAACTGCAACTGGCCAACCGTCTACTCCCACCTGCAGAGGAACAGAGCACAAAACATGTGCTGCATGAGCTATTTGATCTTTATCAGTCAAGTCCTTTCTTTCAGGAGTAAACCTCTAATAGGACACAGATGAAGTTAGTTAGCATCATGTTTAACTACACACCCCAAATGATGTGGTGATTAGAAACACCTTGAAGATTATGTGGGAAAAATGCTCAGAAAAGGGGGAATTACAGAAAAACTTGGGATAACAGAAGCTATGGTATTACAGAGGCTTGCTTGAGGCCACAGATAGTAACCAGTTCCAGGATGGTTGGTATGTACACAATCTGTTCCTCCATAACTTTTATCAGCATTGCATTCTGTCACCCTAACCCATGCTAGTAAGAGTAAACAAAGAATGTAGAATGGAGACACCATGGCCAAACTTAGCTGTACTGCCTGCAGAGGAGGGAAACTATGGTGGATGCCATGCAGATGATGAGTGAATTAAAGCTGGAGCAGAGTGAGGACACCACAGCCAAACTCTGTTGTGCTCACTGCAGAAGTGGCAACCTCGTGGTACCATGCAGCTGATAAGCCACATGGTATGCTAAGATGTCTGGTGCTGGGCTAATAGTGGCAGATTAGTCCCTTCCTATGGACTTTGTTTGGACTTTTCCTCATTCTCATTATAACACCAACACACACTTCCAGGCTAAAAGTTATCCACCTCCAAGGTACAACCACTCCTCACTGAGCATGCACTCTAGATTTTCTATTGGTTTGGGAGACTTTTAAACCAGTAAGTAACAAGAGTAAGTAAGACTAGAATCACTCAAATTCCACTTAAATGTTAATAATATAACAGGTAAACTAAGAAGGCAAGAAGTTGGAGGGAAGACTCCATCCTAACTTCTGGATTGGTCAGAGGGCTGAACCTCTTTCCTCCATTTGGGTCAGGGCACTGCCTGAAGAGAATCCTAGAGACTGAGAGCCTTCTCGCATATTCTGGGGTTGAGCGATGATTGAGCATTTGTACATTAAAGTTAGCTAAGACCTAGAAAGTTATGACCTAGAAGATTTCTTGTATGGACATCTGAAACCTACTCTGTAAATATTGCATTTGAATAAATGATGCTATTCATGATATTGATTAACTTTGTTTTTAAGGTTGTCAGACCTACAGTTGACAAACTGTTCATGAATCACTGCTGCCAAAGTCAGCACTGTTATAATTACTATGCTATTTGGTAACCCTATTAAGACAGAAGTCTTAGCCCTCCTAGTCCCTTTAACATCTGAGCATCAGCTGGAACTCAAGAGGATTCATCTCAACTAATTTTACCGCTTTTTCGAAAACAACAAGGTGGAAGTATTTCCCTCTCTCAAAGCCCTGGATAAAGATCACACTGAAAAGGTAGTCTTTCTTTTTCCTCCCTGAAAAACAAATCAACAGTTTTCTGTTTCAAATTAATTAATTTGAATTAATTAATCTGAAATTAACAGTCTCAGAGGGTGGTGATCAGCAGCACTGAGCCCAGTTGGAGGCCACACTTTTGGAGTTTGTCCGAAAGGATGCTATCACGGATAGTACCAAAAGCCCTGTTGAAGTCAATATAGATGACATCCACCGCTCTCCCCTCAACTATCCAGCTAGTCATTCTTTTATAGAAGGCCACGAGGTTAGTCAAGCATTGGTGAATCCATGCTGACTACTCCTGAGCTCCTTCTTGTCCTACACATGCTTAGAGACAGCAGCTAGGGTGAGCTGTTTCCATCATTTTTACAGGCATAGAGGTGAGGCGGACTGGACTGTAGTCACCTGGGTGCTCCTTCCTGCCCTTTTTGAAGACAGACATGACATTGGCTTTCTTCCAGTCCTCTGGTACATCCCTCATTCTCCAGGACCTTTGCAAGATGATGGTGAGTGGCTTAGCAATAACATTCACTAGCTCACACATCACTCTGGGGTGCATCCTATCAGAGCCTGCAGGAGACCCGCAGAATCATCAAGCCCAATGTTAAAAGCTTTGACACCATGTAGAGATTTTTTAATTTCATAGTGATTGATATTGATCAAAAAGCTCTCATTCCTTGGCTTCATTCTAGTCTTTTTGCTATGGTTGGGTTGGATGAGGTCCAGAAGAAGTAATATTTTAGAAGCTAGTGAGTGTGAAACATTGCAGAAATAAGGAAATTCCTCTTCAATAGTTTGGTAGTTTTTTTTGCAACTGCTCCTCAGGAAATAAATCTGCCCAATGCTTGAAGTACTAATAGTCTCTACAGATTATTGACAGTGAAGAAAATATAAGACCTTACTACGAGACCTTAAAATATGCCCCTATGATTTATGGAAGTATATAATCATGGAACATCTGCTTTGCTAATGTGCTGGAAAATGCTTTAAACAAAGGATTATTCCGTATTGGATTGATGTATGGATATATATCTGCACAGCATGCTGGAGTACATGTTGAGCACTGCTCACAGATATTATTTTGACCCTAAAGCCCAATTATTTCTGCCAGCAAGTTTAGCAGGCTTATAGAGAAGAGCCAGTGAATTGGCCAATGGAAATTAAACAATGAACTGAATGAGTTCCCTTTTCATCCTTTCTTTGCTATTGATAGAAAAATAAACTAATCTGGAGACCCTAAAACTTAAATCTCTTTGTGAAACTTCTTTCTTAACAAATTACTAAATGCTACTGTTGTTCTTACAGCATAGATTCTAGGCACTAATAATGGAACAGATCAGGCAATCTGATCATAGTACTTTATTGTCAGACTTAAAGCATAATGATATATTGTAGGGCCTAAAATCTTCTTATTTTGAGTATTGCTTTGGACTGGTGTATGTAGCAAGGTTTATCCACCAAGCAAGCCTGAAACTACAAGCTGGTGCAAGGAGAACCTCTATGATACATCACACTTTTGACAAGTGTACATCAACATTCTCTGCCTCTGTTGCTATGTTGTGTTAAAATAACTAACTGTAAATGTTCTGCATCCTGGGTAATATAAGGATAAGAGAAAGTATTACTTTATTTCAATCAATAGAGCTGAAAAAGCAGAAGTCTCTGTTATGCTCTTTTCCTTTTATATTGTTTTTTCAAACATAACAACAATTCTGGGTAAGATTCTGGGTGTGTGAACTGCAGCCAGTGCTCCTGGGTCTTGAAAGCCTTGATTTGAAGTTAGAATCTTATCTTCTATTGTGCAGATGGGATCATATCCATCATTATGTTGTATTTTAGGGAGAAGAAGGCATGAAATGGGACGTGTATGTTTTAAGAAATTTCTCTCTTTAAATACCTATCTGAACTCAGAACATAAACCATTTTAACTTAGTAATATATTTAGTTTTCTTCAAGACTGCCAGCATGTTTTAGTAATAACTGAGAACATCCAGTTCAAACTGTACTACTTCTGGTGTAAACAGGATTTCGGCTTGCACTGTGGACAGGGAAGAATGCAGCTGACAGTGACAGTATGGTCAACAGACTCAGTAGTTTGTGCAGAAGTTCCTGGACTTTCTTCTGACATTGGAGGCTCTGGGGGTTTTCTTGGAGTCCTTAGAGGGAAAGAAGGTGGTTGCTGCTGATAGTTAAGGAGAGCTATGTAAGGACAGCTAAAGACCTTAACTTCTCCTGAAAATATCTACTGTGGTCTAGCTACCATTAATAGGATCTGTTGGTTGCCCTAGACCAGAGGGAATGGAGGCCTTGGCTCCAAATGACCCTTGATTTATGACCCACTTAGACAGTTTTAGGGAGAGGCCTATGTAAGAGGCAGGCCTACAGCATAGCCAGCTGGGAGATAAGTTTCTGCAAAGAATCATAGAATCACAGAATCATCATGGCTGGAAAAGTCCTGCAAGACAATGGGGTTCAACCAAAAATCCTTTAACACAAAACTTGCTAAACCATGTCTCTAAGGAGCTCATTTACATGTGTCTTGAACACTGTCAGGGGCAGTGACTTTGCCACTTCCCTGGGCAGCATATTTCAATGCTTCACCACTCTTTCTGTGTAGAATACTTTTCTTACTTTCTAACCAGAACCTTCCCTGGCTCAAATTGAGGCCATTTCTTTTTGTCCTAACTATTGTCTCTAATTATTTTAGAGAAATGATCAGCCCACACTTCACTACACACTCCTTTCAGGTAGTTGTAGAGAGTGATACAGTCTCCTTTGAGCCTCCTCTTCTCCAGACTAAATAATCCCATCTCTCGTCTCTGACTTTTCTTTTGAAGTGTATATGGTTACATCAGATGTGTGAACTTTGAAGAAACTCTGTAGAATACAATAGGACTCTCTTATCTCTCTGTAGGACAGAACAGATACATTACATCTAACATTCTGTGGATGTAACAGGCTTCATTAATTTACACCAGATCCCTAATACTGCAGTTTATAAAAAGTACAGAATATGACTACCCCTCTTACATGTTTATTATATCTGCAGCACTTTCAAGACATCAATATATGTATGGTAATATAATTCAGGATTAAATTTACAACTGATGTAGTCAGTAGTTGAAGTTTTTTTGTTTTAATTATCATATTCTCTTACAGTCCTCATGTTCTCCAAATGCATACATTACATATGCCACAGCTTCTTGTGCTGACTTAAGCATGTTTAATAAAAAAAGAATGAGTACTGAATCTTATCCTGAATTTCCAAGAATTTTGAATATGTCTTACTCTGCTTTCACCAGAATTAATTATTTTATTTTACAATGTGCAAGTGAAGAACTGGATAGCAGGAACTGACCTCTCCAGCAGCATGACTTGTAATATATTGTCCTGTTCTTAAAACAGGAAGTATGCAAGATTACTTCTCTAATTTATACACTTCCATGGACATGCAACAGTTCAATAATTGAACCTGTGTGAATATGATTAAAAAAAAAGGAAGAACATAATTAACTGTAGATGTGTAACAGTTTCTTTGTGTATTTGCCTCATTGTTTTCATGAGCTGAACCTGGGATTAGAAACCCAAGAGAGACAAAACAGGATGGACATATTCAGCAATCCGTGCTTTAGCACCTTCTCTGCTTTCTGAATTGCTGTTTAGCTATTACTCAGAACCAAGCTATTTGCAGTTCCCAGACATGATTACAAGGAACATTAAGTCACAGTTTGGAGAAATGCAGGATGGAGAAATGTAAAAGAGTAATAAGAGGGTAATTTGGAACAAAGAAAGGAATGTAAATGGAAGAAACTCCTTAAGCAGAAAAAAAAAATATGGGAAAGCATTTCCAAACTTTTGTCCAATGTTGTAGCATTGCTGAGATGTGTGCTGTCAAAGGCTGAAGCACCATAAGAGTAGCTGGTGATTCACCATCATAAAATTTCTTATTGTCCTTCAGATAGACTTGCAATGATTTGCCCTAAATATTCCATGAGTGTTTGCTAAAGAAGTATATGTAGGCTAACATTTAGGTCTCCCTTGAGCCACAGTAGTTGTACACAACTCCCTAGCAGCTTAACCATCGTTGGTTTGATATTTGATAAAACAGTCACTCCTGCCACATAGGATCCCTAGCATCTACGGGATCATAATGTGCCAGAAATTAAAGATCTTATATGAGTTCTGTCTAGAACATCACAATATCTGTCTGTTCCATCACAATATCTGTGAGATTTGAGGCTGTGAGATAAAGAATGGGAAAAAGAGACACAACAGTGCCAAGGTTTCATTAAGATATATTGATGCAAAATGACCCTACTAAAATTTTAGACTTATATCAATAAGTATATGTTTGCAGTGGTTGCCCTGACCACAAGACCAGAAAAGAGTAGTAAGATGTGGCTGAAGTTTCAGGGGATAGAGTGCTGATCTCCAGCAAATTAATTGTTGTGTATTGCCTAGCACAGAAACTCCGTCCAGCTTTAGGCTTTTGTCTAGGAATTACATGGATGTTTGGAGAATGTAGGAATGGGTAAGAAATCATATTTTAATTTGTCTGTCTATTCAAATCTGCCAATTTGCTTTTAAAAGTCAAAGTTGTGTGATGCCTCCAGATCCTGCCAACCAGATCGTGTTTTTATTCTTCTGTCACAGCAGGATGATCAAAAGGTCTCTTGAAGTCCATATCGGAGCTACCACTGGCTGTAGCATAGCCAGAATCTTATCTGCAGAAAAAGGCTGGAATCTGAAATGGAACAAGTGGAAGGAGAAAGAAAAGTATTACCAGGGAATGTTACCATGTAGTTTTTTTTAATCTTTTCCTGTAAAAGCTATTAAAATTTCCTTTTTTTTTTCATTAACCCTCTTCATATGTTTTTTAAGAAATGAGAAGTCACTCATCAGTTCACTTTTGCAACAAATTCTGTCATAAGCACACTGCAGAACTCTAAGAATCATATACTGCCATGGTGAGGAATGCATCCATAAAGACAGAAGGCTTTTTTGGTAGAGCATGGCTAACAAATTTGTTGTTTTGCTGCCTGTATTACCGTGGGCAAACTCTGGCACCCAGTCCTCTGTAAGGATACCAACAGCCTACATGAGCAATGTTTTTAAGAGCAGCTGGCAAAGCCAGTCATGTATATGCACTCATACAAGCTGTGTCTTATTAGTAGTGCAAGGAGATGCCAGGTCACAAGGTTTTATAATTGAAAGAAGAGATAGTACGTGTGCTAGAGAGAGTGTGGTTTTGAAACTGTGCTAGCCAGTGTGCTGACCACAGCTGAGACCAATAAGAGCTTTTAAACTTTACTGAGAATTGGAAGAACTTTGAGTATGAAGCCAAAAAGAAAGAAAAAAAAAAAGAGACAATGGAAACTGCAGGCCTCATTACACTGTCTGTCACAGTGTCCAAAGCGTCAAATTGTCAAAGTGTCCATGGTTGCCTAAGCTAATGGGAGCTCCTTTGGCTAAAGGGAGTCTGCCACATGTTTTAGGAGTTTGAGATATCTGAAACAATAATGGCACACGCTGTGATTCACTGAAGTGTCCATGACTGACCTCATCAAAGCTATTTCATGTGGTTGTTGTATCATCTACCCCTTCTTTCTGCTTCCACGTAGACATTCCTCTTACACTATCCTCTTCTCTGGCCAAGCAAGGCATCAAGGAATTTCATGGGACTGAAAAATCATGTTTTTAATTTAGTTTTTGCAGTTTAATTCTCAGCTGCAAGGTTGTATGAACATCTGTGTATAAACACCAAACACTTTATTTTAGAAAAGGCTTTCATTAAACACAAGTTCCTTTTCAATTTGCAGAAAACAAAGAGGAGGGAAAGACTATCTAGTTTGTTTAGAGTAGAAATTTGCTTAGGGAGATAGAATTAATGGTTTTAAATGAGGCTTTGAGAAAATACTACGTAACATTTCTAATTTTTCATCTTTTTGATACGAAATGTTCTTGTGGCAAATGTGATGGTTGTCATATAGCTGTGAAACAGGAGCCTGGAAGTAGAAAAAAATGTGTGTTTCCTTATGCAGAAATATATACACATATTCACATAATGTACTGGCTACCCCTGTTGTCTCATGTGGTTGTTGCAGTTGGTCAAATCGCCCATTGTATGGATAGTATAAAGCCACACATGAAAATCTATAAAGTGTTATGTTATACCTTAATGAGATTTGGATCCTCTAATGGAATTAGTGTGCTTTTCTACAGATTTCAGCTGATTTAGAATCAGAGCAAACTCATACTCAGATTAGAGATTTACAATAATTAAAAAAGAAAGAAAAGCAAAAGTTATGTTTGAGAAAATGTCTTAGTGAATTGATAGGTTTACTATATGTCTGATTATAAGCAGGCCACTTTCTTAATTACTAAAATGGACATCTTAACAGTTATTTTCCAGGAGCTCTCTAAGACTCACTTGATAGTCACTAGAGGTTACCTATAAAAGGTCTGTATTTAAAAACCAAGCATGTCATTTTTTTGCCAAATGATAGGGGGTGAAAAGCAGGGTGAGCAGAACAGGCCCTCAAGGACTTCCCTTGACACAGGGCCCTGGGGAGGTGCAAAGGGGAAGAAGCTCCAGCCCCAGCGTGGGGCAGCTCTCCAGCTCTCAGGGGGCCCAAGGAACAAAGGGTCTGGAGATGCAGGGCCCATTTCCCAGAGCCCCTGGTACACATAGCACCCTGCAGGGCTCGGACATGCTGGGGGACCAGGGCACAGGGGGCAGTTTCCCCAGATGCAGCTGGTGCACAAATTGGCTGCTGCCACCAATGGCCCCATGCTGGGGACCACCATGGAGGCTGATCTGGCCTTCCACAGCGCGGGGAGAAAGAGCCCAGGCACCAAGGCACAAACTTGGGCTCTTCAAACAATCCCAGAATCTACAAGGTTGGCAGTGACCTCTGGAGATCATCCAGTCCAACATTCCCACTCCAGCAGGCACCTAGAGCATGTGGCACAGGGTGGCATCCAGGTGGCTTTTGAAGACCTCCAGAGAAGGAGACTCCACAACCTCCCTGGGCAG
>JAUBOD010000377.1:263589-324683 GCA_032353885.1 Nothura maculosa
GGCAGCCTGTTCCACTGCTCTGGCACCCTCACAGTAAAGAAGTTCCCCCTCACCTGCAGGTGGAACCTCTTGTGCTTCAGCTTGCACCCATTACCCCTTGTCCTATCACTGGTCACCACCGAAAAAAGCTTGGCCCCCTCTTCCTTACAATCTTGGTGGTTTCTTTCTTTAGAGGCATCTCTGCTCTTTCAAATATAATCCCCAGTTTTAACCAGTATGGTTCCAGCAAACAAATTTTTCCCTTGTCTTCTGTGTGATTCTGTTTGTTGTAAGTGTAGAAAGGAATAAATACTTGCTTAGCATGAAACTGAGAGATCTTGGCAGTCCAGTAAAAAGCATTAGTCCATTGAGGTTCACCTTGCTGTGGCTACCTCATAACTTACCTGTGCTTCAGACTTCATGGGCATTACCTCAAGCTTTCATATTTTATCACCTGTTTATACAGAAATAAACAGGTTAGGCACAGTGCTTTGCATGGTCTCCTGCAGATCTGTGTCTTGGAAATCTTAAGACATCAAGTCCCTTCATAGACATCTTTAAATATATAATTCATTTGAGAAACTTTGCCGCAGCTGACAACCATCAGTCTCTGGTAAAAGCAGTGGAAAAATTCCCAAGATGCAGCAATGTTTAACAGCATGAGTTGCATGATTCTCTAAATACTGGTAGCAATTTTTCTATTTGCAGAATTGAACAAATGACCTAAAGATGGATAAAGACCAAAGGCTGCGATCCAGCAGATGCCCTCCATGGCCTATTTGTTATGGTAGGAAGGTTACAAGATACCAAAATTGCTTATTGCATTCTGTCTACGGAAGAAGCAGGTGTCCCCCATACTGCAGAGAAGCCTCTTCCATTTTTCTCACCCGTCATAAAGTTGGGTGAGAAACCCTCCGAAAAGCTCCTGCCAGTCTGCACAGCACCCCTCTGCAAATCACTAGCTAAGATGGGAGGGTTGGTTGGTTTGGCCCATAGATCATTATGATTCTGTGTTCATTTGAAGGTGAGTGGATGATTGTCGTAGTTGGATCATCCTGGTTCATCATGCACTAGATTATGTATCTGATGCTGACAGATTTCCAGCTGGCACTCAAGGATGAGAAAAAGCATGAGGGAGACATGGATGCTGGGGTATTGGTCTTGCTGCTACCATATGTGGGTATTTGGCATGACATTAAAGTTGTTCTAGCATGGTGGAAGAGGCACAGAAGTACAGACTGGATAATGCAGCTCTGCTAAACCTCATCAGTGAAGAGAAACAAGCTGTTCAACTGCAATGTATAGAGTTTATCCGTGCAGTTGTGTTTTAGGCACAACTCTGCACGGAGCTATGCTTGCTTGCTCTGTCACTTAGAGAAGCCAATGTTGCTCTTGCAGACTGGGACTTTTTTGACATATCCAGGTTGCTCAACTGCTCTTCCAACCATGACATTGCATCACCAGCATCATGGCAGAGCAGAGAGTGGCTCTGCTGTGGCTGAAGAGACTTCTCTGGGGCTATTGCTGCATCTTCTGTGAGCATCTTCTGTGTTAGAGAAGTCTACCTGCTGCTCCTCCTGCATGGAAGGAGGAGAGGGACAGGAGCTGCTTGTGACAGCAGCTGGAGATAAGAGTGGAAAACTCTGATTTCAGGAGTTGCTGGCTATGTGCAGAGCCCTGTCCAGAAGAGCAGAAAGTTGAGTATGACCCTCTAGGGCCTGCACTTCTCTAAGCAGATAGAGGAGTCTCCCTTCTTGCTGAGCTCTTTAATGAAGAGGCAGGAGCCATGTGGCTCTAGCAGCTCTGCAAGTTGCTCCCCTATCTTAATGAAGTTAGGTGGGGTTGGGAATTCAAAGTCTGCCCCTGTCTGTCATGATCATCAGTGTCCTAGCTCTGGAATGCTTGCCTTTTTGTGTGTATTTCACAATGATATTGCCTCAAACTGTTCTTCTGTGTAAATCCACCATTTTATCTTTGTCTCTTGATTGTCATCAGAATTTATGCTCCAAAAATCCCTCTAGGAAAGATAGCAGAGAAGTCTGTTACTATAATATGTCTTTGAGGATCCCATGGTGATGCTCTTGGTCTGGTTCCAGTGGCTGACAGCTGCATGGGAACAGAAGTGAATCCTAAATACTGTAGACACGATTTACCTTCTCCCAGTGTGTGTAAGTTTCCATGTCAGACATGGGGACCCTGAGGCATTCCCTGTTCAATCTCAACTTGCAACCAGGAGTTAGCTGACCAAAAGTGTTAGAAGAATGAATAATAATAATAACAGTAATGAGATATGTCCCTATGGATATCTGTTCTTTCATCATTGTGCTTTTATGTTGAGCCAGGAATTCTAATTGAAGTCTGCTGACTGATAAAATTAATAAATGGAGGAGACAATAAGATGTACTGTGTAATCTCAAAAGGCAATAGCACAATCTGCAGGAGATTAAAAGTAGCCTCTGTATAATAAGAAACGAAGTAATGATATCTACTTAAATATACTAATAGAGTGTGCATAAGTAGCAAAAGAAAATAGGAGAAAAGATTCAAAATGCAAAAAAAAAAAGCATGTGGTATATTGGCTCATTATATGGGTTCTAGTTTTCAAATACAAGTTAAAAATGTAAGATGAATGTCACATATACCCATGGAAGATTTTTTTTTCCTAAAATATTGAGCTAATTGTAGAGCTGGGAATGAAAGAAATGTGCAGAGCAGTCAATCAGTATTGCACTTGTCTGTATTCTGTCTTTACTGGAACTGAAATACCTGTGAATGTAATCTAAATGCATACTTAATTACATGCTCTGATGTACTCATCTTCCCTCTGATCTCAGACTGTTGCTGTATTATATCAGCTACATGCATCTTTTTCATTTATGTGAATTTTTCCTCAAATGTAGTATTTCTTGTTACATATGTTGAAATGACTTGTTTTGAAATCGAGATAATATAGGCATGGATGTGTGTTTGTGGATATGTGTGTGTATAATACATATGCATACTGCTGGGAAAAGTTGTGAAATTCCTGTCCTTGTAGTGCTAAAAAAACTGATCTTGCCTCAGCATTAGCCCTGCTTTGAGGAGGAAGGGGTTTAATTTTCTTCAGAGGTCCCATCTGACCTGGGTCTTTCTCTGACTCTGAAGTTTAAAACCTGTAATGGAGTCTAGGCATTGCCAAAAGGCTTTTATTATGTTAATCGGGTGTATTTCTGTCAGGTTTGTAATTCAGGGGCTAAGGTATAGCTCTGTCAAGCTGGAGTCTCCTTAGCATCCTTTAAGGAATATATTCACAGTAACTGGATTTGAAGTTAGCTTGAGATTTTTCTCTTGAAAATGCAAGGAGCGTCCAGCAGGGTTTTGTAAGGCAGGACTAAATGTGGGTGCTGAGCAGCAGGACCGGGCTGTACTTACCTCCGAGCCCTTGGAGCTTTCAGACGGGTGTCTGCAGCAGATAGGATAGTTCAGTCTTCATGCTGAAATCCTGAAGCACTAGACATGGAATTGTGTAAAGCTCTTCTCCATCTTTTCCTAGATTTGGGCCCCTGTAAACCTGTCTTGCTTCTTCTTATGTAACAGCGCAGATCTTGCCTTTCTCTGCAGCTTCCCCTCCAAACCTGCCCAGGTAAGGGACAGGTCTGCCTTGCAGTTATCTACACACCCTGCTGTTAGACAAGCAAACTCCACTACCATTAGGGCGGTTGCAATGTAAAACATAGATAGAGATAGACTCTTCTGTAGAAAAAAATAAAATAAAGCTGAGCAGTTTGTAGTTTAAAGAACTTTTTAAGGGAAAAGTAGCTGCAGTAACTCATGTAGCAGTATGTAACATGCACTTAAGTAAATGGCTTTGAGCCTGATGTAATGAGTTTGGAAATGTGAAAAGGAGAACGTGAATCTGTATATTTATCTTTAACTATGAGGTGGATTAATAAACATTGTATAATTGGTTTGCGCCCTGCTGTTTTTGTGTTGGCCAGTTTGCCGTTGCGTTTGCTTAGATCAGCAAAGAAATCCTTGCTAGATTTTCACAAGCTTGTTTGCTCCCAGCTGACAAACATGGATACGGAGGAGAGTCTGTCCCCAAACACTCACGTATATGTCCTCGCCTAGCAGCCGTTGGATGTGATGCCTGATTCCCAGACATTCTATTTCTGCACTGCTCTGTGGCAGAAGGCACAGCCTGACTGCTGTCTGCTTTGCTGCCTCATGCTGCTGTGATTGCTTCTTGTGAGTATTGATAGGCCAGGCTGTATCAATATAGCCATGAGTGGCATGAGACCAGACCGATGAAACGGCCAGTGGTGGAGACTGGTGGTTAAGAACAAGGGGACCATGATCCATATTCTCTGGATATATCACTGTATCTGCAGTTTTTCTAAGTCTGTGATGTTATTTATTTATTTTAAAGCAGTACTGAGGCTCACTGGGGAGATTTGCCTGGGCTTGCATCCAGTGCAGTAAGCACACGTTTTTATTTGTTTGGAAAACAAGTTTAGACCAGAATTTGTGGTCCTTCTGTATACAGCATAGACTCTGAGGTTTCATTGTCGGAAACCTTTCTCATACGTATCCCCTGAACATGACATGAAAAGACTCATCTTAAAGGAAATATGTGCTTACTGTTTGTTTTGGAAGTAAGACCAGTGGATCCCCAAGTTCAAGAAGTAAGTAGACAGTTCGAATCATAGAATCACTATGGTTGGAAAAGACCTTCAAGATCAAGTCCAACCTTAAACCCTTCAACAATACGCCTGATAAACGAGCTCCCTAACTGCCTCATCTCCACATTTCTTGAACACTGCCAAGGCCTGTGACTTCACCACTTCCAGTACTTCAGCACTCTCTCCATGTAGAAATTCTCTAACTTGAACCTCTCCTGGCGGAACTTGAGGCCATTTTCCTTGGTCTACCTGTAGTTACTCCAGAGAAGAGACTGCCTCTGGCCTCACTCCAAGCTCCTCTCAGGTAGAGGTAGATCTATTCATTTTCTTGCCCAGTATGCATGTAGAAACCATGCTTTTGCATGTGCAAGCACTGCTTTGTACTTCAATATAGTAAGGCAGGTAGGTCTTAAATGATATTTTTGAGGAATGCAAAAGAGTAAAGAATATACTTCAACTAGGAAGCCTTCATCATAGTTAAAACATGAGAGGGGCAAAGCAGACTCACTATGAAGCTTGTATTTGATAGCATATTAGCATCTGTCTTACAAACAACCATATTAATTTTTGAAATTGACAATTAATGATGTTAATTGAGACATGTTAATTTTCTTTTGCCTTTATCAGACTATCTGCATTGTTGTTGTTAAGGGCCTGGGTATTGAGCCTTTAGAGATTTTTCCCCTGAATTGTTTTCCCTTTATGCAAATCATCACAAGCTAAGATCAATTTGTTGTTAAAAGGAGAACTGGAACTGGATAAATGCAGGTAGGTGGATTACACAGCAAGAGTATTTAGCTGGAAAATAGTTTACTCAATTTAAATGATTGAAAGCAAATACCTGTTCTTGGCACAGGCCCCTAGCAGAGTGAATCATATAATACAGCTCTAATCTGCCCAGTATTTCATGGTTGAAGATGACAGTAGAATCTGCCTCCTAGTGTAAGGAACTGCTTCTGTGTCCACAGACTGTCAGAATTTACAGAGGCAGCTTCTTAGTGCTTAGGAGGTCTTAGTTAGACTTTCCTAAGCACAGAGGTCATACAGCTCTGCTTAATACGATGTTTACTGTTTTAAGAAAATCTGCAAGGTGAGTGAGACAGGTATTTGTGAAGTTAACTTAGATCTCTCGCTGCCATGAGATGTGCACAGAAATGCCCTTAGCTGTTCTGCAAAATGGAGTGGGCAGATTAAGGCTCATAGTGATTTTTCTTTTTTGTTTTTTTATCCCAGAAAAAAAATGACTTATAAGTAGAGTAGAAACTTGAGTGTAGTGAACAAACACATAGACTGTAATGGCTGTGGGATGTGTGGTCAAAAAAAGATCCATTAATCTTCATTTTTATGCTGGCATGATTTTAATACACGATGTAGCATGCATGGTAATGCTACTGAGCCCTTTAGAAAGAGATTTCTAAGTTTACAGTTTGTTCTAATCTTGCTAAGAAAAAAAAAAAAAGCAAGAATAGCAAGAGCAAGAAAAACATCAACATCAATATAACCCCAAACCAAAGTTCTGATTGATTGATACCAGTCAGTACCTATACAGTATGGAAGACCAATTAAAGGTCTGTTGTGTGTCTGGGTGAGAGGGGTTATTTGTTTATTTTGGTTTTTGCACACTCTACGGGCATATACTGGTGACAGGGTTTTGAAAGTTCATAGGATTGGATGTTTCATGTATTTTGGGGAAAACTAGAAGTTTAACAGCAATACAGGCAGCTTTCTATTCTCCGTAGAGTGTGGTTCCCTTTAAGCTTAGTTCATCTGATTTTCTGGCAAAATGAGGCGGGTAACACAAACTCTGTAAGACCTGCAGATTTGAGATTTTTTGCTGATCGTGGCTGAACGTTGGCACGCTGGCAGGTGCAGCGTCCGCCTCATCGCATGATGCTGGGATGTGCTGCGATGGCAAGACCTGAGCGCACTGGACTGCTAGTCACAACATGAAGAGCGCTTTGTTTCTGCTTATTTTTCCTGCTTGTTGACTGCTTGTCTTTGTTGGAACCATCAAAATGTTCGTGGCTTCACCACAGAACAATGCGCAACTTCTGTAACATGTAATTTCCTGAATTGTTGCAAATCTGCTTAACTCATCTCCATACTGGAGGAGCAACTCTGCTGTGGAGCATAGCTCTGTAAATTCAGATTTATGAATGATTTATGTTAAATATAAGGGACTTTCTCCCCCAAAAGTCATCTTTTTGTCTGCACTTAAATTCGTTTGCTAGAGTACAAATTTGATGGTATAAATTTTTCTGTTTCATATTTATCCTAGTGAACTTTTAAACAGTACTTGACTTTGAGTCTAAAATGTGTAAAAATAGAAAGCTATTATGAAATTAGTTTGCTTGCAACTGAAAATTATTTCGTATAGGGCAAAGCTTTCTAAGCTGCCAAAGGAATGTGGTCACAACATCAGGATCCTTGGATATATTAAAAATTTCTCTACTTATTTTTGGGGATTTTTCTGCAGCTGTAAAACATGATAACATTACAGGGGTTTTTGTAAGTTTTATAAGTAAAACACAACAGTTTTACTGTTTTTTGTAAGTTTTTTATAAGCCATCTCACAACAAATACAGGTAGCATATAGCTCTGCAGCGTGACAACCTTGCCCATGTTACCAAATTATGTTAGCAATGTATGCTAAGTGAGTAACAGGGCTGATGTGTTTTTAAAGGAAAACCGTGTACAAAAGCGGATGGGCAGAGGTCGGTTTGCTAGTCTGGAGTGCAGCAGCATCTCTGCTGAGAAAATGGAAACACTTCTGGCATGAAACGGAGTAAATTCCAGTCTCTGTAGTCCATAAACTGGCTTGGTAGCTTTTGGCTTGGCCTGCTATTTTCTGGCAGTTCTCCATGTGTATTCAAAGTGGGTGTATTTTTAAGAGATACTGTATGGTTTGCTCTTCAATGGATAGCTGCTGCCTTAACCGATAGTACTTGGTGCTGCTTCAGGGCTGCTGCAGAGACTGTGGTAGATCTGATAGCCTTGCAAGACTTGCAAGCAAGACTCTAGTTTCGGCCTGGTGACAGCCTTCAATCTGCCGCATGCTCATGTTTGCTACCAAAACAGCTGGTGGTTTTTATGGTCTCCTAAAAGCTACACCATTTTGAAACTATTCCCGAGAGTAAGAGCTCGTAACGCTCCTTATGCATGTAGAGTACGCTGTGTATGCAGCTTTTATCGCCTGGTTGAAACAAAGTTCTTGGAAGGACGGAGCAGCCACACAGGCAGGTAGGAACTGGTATAGTATTCACATTTTATGCAAAGATGCCTTGTTATTTTGCATGTCTGCTGCAAAAATGTTGCAGGGAGTATGAGCTGTCACCTTTCAGCTTTCTTTTTTCTTTGTTCCAGGCTTTAAAGCTGAGATCTCAAGCTTGATACTCAAAGGATTTAAGAACCTATCTTAAGCAGTGTTCAGTGCTCAGTTAAATGCCTTCTCCTGTGGTCTGTTGTATTAAAAGGAGCGTGGAGTGGATGCATGGAGCAGATTATTTACCTGCTCTGGTGCCACAGCGTGATTTTAAAGGATAGGAATCAATGATCTGCATTGCAGGATTGCACAGTCCGCTGCAACAGTCCTTCCTTAAGAGATAAGCCATAAGTCTTTAATAGAAGCCTCTGGTGAATGGATCAGTTTTGAGACTTGAATATGACTCGTTGTCACAGCAGGGACCCCCATGAAAGGTGGCTGGCTCCCAAGAAGGAGGCAGGTTAACTCTACCCTGCTTTCAGGTGTGTCCCTGTGTGCGAATACCTTTTCTGGGTGAGAGTTACCATACCTCAGGATGTTGCCACTACTCTAATCACATCTGGGACGGACGTGGAAGAGCTTTGGTAGCCTAAGAAGTTGAAGCATGGAGGAGTGGTGCACTGGTAGATGGTCAATGGCAGCTACTTTTCTCTTGTCTTGTGCTTGCCAGTCGTGATGAAGGGTCTCTAAGGAACAACATCATCCATGAGTAGTCTTGGAGATTCAGTGATAAGTTGTTTGCTATTTCTTCCTGTAAACAAATTAGTGGGCATGTGACAAATGTGGATCATGACAATGGTGGATCTTGACCTCCATGTCATCCAGTGTGACAAGTTTTAAGTGGCTCTGCTTGTGGAGGGGGGTTGGACTAGATGATCTCCAAAGGTCCCTTCCAACCTCCACCATGCCGTGATTCTGCGAAGGCCGACAGTCAGTTCAGAAGGCAGAGGAACAGGTTTAGCTGTTTGCCTTGGGAAATACGCTTAACCCAGCATGTGGGAAAGCCACTGCAGTCAGGCCTCAAGCTAGGACCTCCAGTGTGGACCATGGCCTTGGACTAAGGTAGGCAGACATTTGGCTGAGACTGATGCACTGTGTAACGAGTGAAAGGTTTTCTGAGAAGAGCCCCATTATAGGTGTACATGATTTGGAGCACTTGCAAGCCCTGGTGCACAGGGAGGCACTGTGTTTGTCACGTGGAGAGGTCTGCTCATGATCCACGGCACCTGTAAGATGTATCCTTGGGGAATAGGTTAGCCAGGTGAGGCTGGCTACTCTAGGCTTAGTGAGACTGTGACTGACATTTGGGGGCATGAGGAAAATGTGACATTCTCAGCAAGTTCTTCCTTTACCCTCTGTATCATGAACAGGAAATTCTTGGGCTCAGGATCCCGTGTTTAATCAAAACAATTTGTTGCAGTGGTAAAATTCAACAGTTTGCCTGATCTCTGCTTGAATAATTGGAGCACTTCTTGACATTGCTAAGAAAGCTTAACTCAGAATTTGAGTGTCTGGGATCTCTGGGAAAAGTAGAAATAGTCTTCTATAATGAGACTGTAAAATTGAGTTTAGACTTTATAACAAGTCTGTTATGTATAATTAATGAGCATGAGGTGTTTGAGCCTTTTTGAATGAAGGCTTATTTCATAAAGAAATACAAAAAAAATGAAGTGTTTTAACAGGAGAGAATCTGCAACTTATATGTATACATGTAACCCAATGGTAGCATTGGCTAGCTGTTTTATCTAGGCTGAGAATTTGTAATTTTAATGGAAATAGCAACAGTTACCTGGGACAGTTTCTAGCAGCTCAGAGATTTAAAAGTACTTTGTATTTGGAAATGCAGAGCACCAGGAAGGGAATTCCTAATATTCACTTTTTCACACTGCTTCTTCCTGAATAAGTTTGGAGGCCGTAGAGTTGGTGGAATGTTGCATGAGGAGGAATTTGTTTAATCTGACATGGAGACGTTAGGTGACCTGTTTGAGAGCGTAGTTACTGTGTCACAGTGATCATGATATTGTTATTCATCCAGAGGGAAGGAATTTTGCACCTAGTATCTGAGCAGAGGAAGGATTTTTTTTTCCAGAGAATACTGCAGCTAATTGTTTTCCTGACTTCGAGCTGATACAGATTAACAAAGATAGGGGCAAATGGATTCTCTAGAAGGTTTGTGGCCTCCTAAACATTGTTTAGTTCTGCTATTAGAAAGTAGCATTTGTTTTACTAGGTTTCTTCTGAGTAACAACCTAAATCACCTCACTCCTATTGTTAGATACTATGAGTTCTTACATTACCATTAAGCTTAAGGCAGATGAATCTGATTTTCCCTGTTTGACAGTATTTTGTGTATAAAATTTCTGACCTAATGTCAAAAAAATGGTGGAAAAATACCAAATAAGGGTCCGTGTTGGGCAGTTTTCTCTTTCATGGTGTGGTACAGTTGTGCTAAAGAACAGCAACTCTTAGGTGTAAGCGTCTCTGATAAGCAAGTAACAGAGGAGCCCTTGATACCACCCATGAGCTCCTGAGAGGACCGCGTCAGAACACGGATGAGGTCACAGTTTAGCTGCAGGGTTTGGGGGGATAAACCTGACCTCATGACCAGGAGAAATGAGTACTGCATGATGCACATTGTTGACTTTGTATGAAACGTGTGCAGCCATTAAACGTGCAGCCACTGACACTTCTCTGACAGCTTGGTTTCATGAAAAATCAACTGAAAAAAATCAAATATTTTGGGATTGTCATTGTTGACTGATGTCCATAGTGCAGTGAAGGCTTGCTCTGACATTTTAGATCTCTGTGTTCTGTGAAGACAAATGCAACTTCTAAAGGAACCTTGTGGGGCCCCTTCCAGCCTATGTTATTCTGTGGGCATTCTCTTAGTCAGAAATGGAAGTGAATCTTGCCCCTTCAGGCTGTGTTTCAGGGTCCTCATTTACCTGGGGTGCTCCTCTGCCTGTTCCGCCTTGCGTCTCTGTCTAGAAAGTAAGACTAGCTTGGCCTGATCAGGAATAATTCCTGTGAGATTATTATAGTGTCTGTTAACCAATGTACATATCATATGTCATGTCATATGTTCATATTGTGTTATCATATGATGATTTTGCATGGAGACAGTGGAAGGTGGTAATGCGGATTAAAAGGAGACATTTCCTGCCTTTCAGTATTTCAGGGCTCCTAGTGAAGGAAGGAATCTTGGTAAATAATTTCTTCACTGCCCCTTCTTACTTAGTTTCACTAAATGCAGGTAAATGCAGTGCTCTTTTAAGGAAAATGGAAGCACATAATGGTCTAGGGGTATTTCCTTCAACCTCCAGGCAAAATCTTATTTTATGAATTGTTGTTTTGAATGAATTTTACAATGAATTACAGTTATAGAGTTCTTCATTAATGCAGCAAAAAGAACAGCATACAAGTATCTTGGGAAAAAAACACTAATATTTTGTGTTATGGTTTATAACTGTAAAAAGATAGAGACAATCTGCAGGTAGGAATGTTTTGTTTTGTTTTGTTTTGTTTGCCAAAGATGAACAAATGATTCTGTTAAGAGAACTGCCTAGGATGGAATATGTTGAGTTATTAATTCTCTGCAATTTGCCCCTCACAATTATACAATACTCTGCGCTACACAGAGCCCAGACTGCATTTTGAAGATGGAATAGAATGCTACTGGGTGAAACTTCTTGTTGTTGTTTTCTCTGCTTTTGAGATGTTGTTTCCTTCTGACTTAGATATCAGTGGCAATTCCATCAACAATTTCTTTCCTGTCTTTCAGGTCTTGATACCAGATGACTACTCAGATCCTTTTGATGCTAAAAGTGAGTTGAACAAAGTGAGAAAAGGGGAGAACACTGGCTATATGGAACCATATGAAGCCCAGAGGATAATGACTGGTAAGAAGAAAGAATTGCAGATGTGAATGTGTGTGGTTTAATTCTGAGGCAGTTCTCATGGGTACTACAACTCTTTGGAAACAGGAATGTCTTTGGGCACATGGACCTGTGTTTTTGAAGATGTGCAGACAGTCTGTGATAAATGTTGTGTCGGCTGTTGCAGGACTTTAGGTGCCTTTGCACCTAAGTACTCCTCTGGATCTGGCAGTTGAGTATGGAATGAATTAGGCCATACTGTAGGAAGATGAGTGATAGGTGTGTTGGGAGTGTGCATGGCCCTGCTAAATATTGTCAAGACTTGTGTACATTGCAGGGATGACTGAGGCATGACACTGCCTTAGTTGACTTAAAAGAATTACTCAGTTTCCTTGTGATTTTGCTTCGTTGTCTGATTTCAGCTTTTTCATCCTTCTCTTCGCTAGAGGAGGGCTGCCAAGCTGCCTCCTCATGTTGTGTTCCGTGATTCTGGTGCTGTGTCCTGTGTTTTCCTGTGTCTGTGGACAGAATGGGACTCTGTAGGATGTCTTTGAGCATTTAACTGTTCCTTATATCCTACTTCTTTTGCTGTTATGAAGGGAGGTGGCTTATGGCAGCACTTGTCCTCACATTGTATAAGGTATATAGTGTAATTGTTACTCATGTGTTTTCCTCATAATGATCTGAATTCATTTCCCAGAAATTGACTTTTGCAGTCTGTAAAGTTTTCCGGGGGCCTGAAGCCTTATCTTCTGTATTTATATAGGTTTGACTCAGTCAGCACATACCTTTGTGCAGGAGCAGCAGTGCATTTTTCAGATGTGCAGTAGGTCCTTTTATTCTCCTTGTAAGCTGAAGGTCACAATGAATCATTCTCTGTTGCCTAGTTAAGTTGTTTGTGTATTTTTCTTTTCTAGTAGCACCTCCTGTTTTTGTTCTTTAGAAAAGATTAATCAGTGGAAGAAGGTGGGGTATTTTGATGCAAAGATCCATGTTGTCTGTTCCCAATTTTCTTTTTTTCCAGATAGCAAGCCAGATAAAAGGCACAGGAAATGACATGTAGAGTACAGTGTTTGGAAGCTTTCCAAGCCTTCTGAGGAGAGTGAGAGTTTTTATCTCCTTCATTTAAATCTCATTTTAGCCGAGGAATATTTAAATAAATAAATAATTTGGCTTGTATGGATTCTTGCTATTTAAACAGCAGTGATGAAAGAGTGAAGAAATGTAATAGTGAGCATTTCAGATGTTAGCTTTGAAGTTGACAGTGCCCTGATTTCCTTCTCTCTGTATTTAGGGCAAGAAAATATTCTGTATCCTTTTCCAGGGCTAGACGTAATAAGTTGAATGATTACGTGGACTGATTGCATTACTGAGTAGGTTAGCAGTCACTTTCTGTAATTTTACAATTGTGAAACCCTTTTCTACAGCCCCGTGGGTCAAATCAGTTTTTAGTGCATCTGAGGATCTGGTGGATCTGCTATATATGTTCTTGCAAAGCAGGTGTGAGGAGCTCTCAAATGAGGAAAGTATTTCCAAACACTGTGGTTTGATTAAATAAATTTATATTCAATTATCTTACATTCATGTTTACATATGAACTTTTATTTGAATATATTCAGTTAAACTACAGTGTTAGAGATACTTTATCATACAACAAGTGTTCTGAATATGCCTTTGAGCTGGCATATATACCAGGGGCATAATAACCCTGAAGATGCCTAGTGCTTTTTTAGCAGCAGGGCATTTAGTTTCCTGTCATCTTATCCTGATGCTGAAAAAAGAAAAATAGAGTAAGTTTTCCAGTGAACCAAGATTATTCAGTTTGCAATTCTCATATGATTTTTTTTCTATTAGATAACTACTGCAGTGTAGCCATTCTAAAGCAAGCATTTTGTTTTAGTTTTATTTGGTCTCAAAATATTCTTTGTTAGCCATGTTTGTTAGTTCTGTGCTGTGTCGTGCTGTGTGTGATGGGAAAAATGTCCATTAAGTTGACTCGTCTGGTGAAACTCTTTAGCATATTGAGGATAGATTAATCCCAGACTGGAATCTGCTTTCGAGGGGAGAAGACACTTTGTAAGAGACAAAGAAAACAAAATGAGTGTGTTGGGGAGGGGTGTCTTTGCCAGCTTCCAGAGCCTATTCTCTGTGCTTAATTTGAACCTTTTTTAAAACGCCTGTATTAAAAATGCTTACCACAGATATGAAGAGGAGGAGAATGAGCTTTTTTCCACATCTGTGCTATATTCCACCACCTTGATTTGTTCAGGCTTGAAGTCCCCCAAAATACAGTCTTTCCAGACTTGCTGCTCAGGCTGCCTGGAAGGGGCCCCTAATGCCAACCTCTCAAAAGGCTGAACCTGAAGCCAAGGCAGGGTATAGTGAACACTTCTCCATGCTTTTATTCAGATGTCATCTCTAAATGATACCTCGTGGCCACCCACATCTGTTGCATGGTGGATCATCCTGCATCATTTTCCTGTCTTTAGGAAGCCCATGCTAGAAACGCAAAGAAAATTCCTGGGGACTCTCTTCTCAGGAGCCCAGGTGAGACATGAGATGGCTGATCATTTAAAAAATTACGGCTGTGTAAGGCTTGGTTGCCTGCTAGTATTTGTTCAGTGACAGACTGAACAAATACTTTTCGACATATAGAAAAGTATGTAGACTTTTCTACAGCATCTCAGTTGACATACTAAGATGACAAACTAGAAACTGCAGTGAATCAGAAGATAAATTAGAACTTATCACGGGGATGCAGTTGTCGAGGTGTAGTTATTAAGGTTGTAATGACTTCCAGTTGCAGCAAGGTGTAAAGATACCACCACCTTTTCTTTTCCTCCTTTTTTTTAAGTAAGTTATTTTAATAATGAGTTCTGTAGAGAGGGATCTAAGTGTCTATGCTGGACGACAGGCTGACCATGAGGCAGCAGTGTGCCCTTGGCCAAGAAGGCCAAGAGGATCCTAGAGTCTCCTTCTCTGGAGATCTTGCAATCCTGCCTGGATGCCACCCTGTGCTCTAGGTGACCGTGCGTGTGCGGGTTACTTGTGGAATGCTGCTTATTTGAACCACAATTCACAGAATCACAGAATTGTTAAGGTTGGAAGGGACACCCAGAGCACAGGGCTCCCGATTGTGTCCAGGAGGGCTTGGAAGACCTCCAGAGAAGGAGACTCCACAGCCTCCCTGGGCAGCCTGTGCCAGGGCTCGGCCACTCTCACAGGGAAGAAGTTCCTCCTTACATGGAGATGGAACTTGGGGAAGGGTGGTTATAACAATCAGAGATCCTGGAATGGCAAATCTTGAGTAGAAATTAATATAAGTGGACTGACTGAGTTGCAAAACAGCCATAGATGATGAGATAAATTAGAAGACATTCTACTCGCAAATGCATTTTTATCTGTTCCTGTCCTTCGGTGGCTGTTTGGATGTTTAAGGACGTATAATTCCACTTATCCTGAGGCCAGGACGTAAGGCACTACTTCCACTTCTTGTATAGATATATAGGCCAGATGTGTTGATGCAGGTTTTGCTTGTATCCATTCCTGGAGGGTG
Source organism: Nothura maculosa (assembly GCA_032353885.1). NCBI lineage: Eukaryota > Metazoa > Chordata > Aves > Tinamiformes > Tinamidae > Nothura > Nothura maculosa. Next base: position 278,923 of record JAUBOD010000377.1, read on the forward strand.
ATGGCTCCCTCACCGTGCAACTGTTGAATATAAACAGTGTTTTCAGTTAACGCTCCTGCTTATCCCTTGACAGCTTAAGTTGGTGTGAGTTTTCGAACTTGGTCCTCCAGTAACCCCTTCATTCTATTCCACTTGCTTGAGGATGGTATGGGATATGTAAAATCCAGGTAATGCCCAGGCCTTTGGCCCGTTTTGCGCCAGTGTTGCTCACTGCTCTTTGCTCTCACAAGTCATTGACTAGGGTCTCCACGTTACCCATTGTTGCTGATGAGAGGAGTTTCCAGCTCTTAAGGCCGCCTTCAGCAGCTGTGTTCCCCATGAGGATCCAGTCAGGCTCCATGAGGGCAGAGCAGGGCGCTGCCCCGTTGCCTCGGCGCCCTCGGCCTCCCCGGCATGGCACGGGCCTGCACCGGAACGGCCTCCTCGCCACCACACCAGCACAATCACAACCACAGCCGTTGATACGAGGTGCTATTGGGCCCCAGGTTACCAGGGCTGCTGTGATCGGGGCAGGTTGTGCTACTCTTGTGCATCTGTACATACGGGGCCGTTACATTTAATGCCTCCCTTATGGAGGTTAAGGGTAGAGCGGCATTACCCCATGCTCTTGCCATCCAAACTAACATAGGTCCCCCACTTCTTTTGCCAAATCCTTAACCCACTGTCACAACGATACTATATATCATTATCCAAAGCCCAGCCCAACTGCCCAGCTAGCCCAAAAGGACAGTGCTCTCAAAATAGATTCAACCACTTGCAGGGTAACAACACTTGTCTGTTGAGGCCAGTCCTCAAGGATGGCCAGCGTGTCAAGCAATGTAGCTATCGACCAGTAGCTTAGTTTGGGGACATTCCAGAAGCCGCAGGTGAGCAACTTCTCTAGATTCTCACCTTTTGCCTTTTTCGACCACAACATTATTGTTTGGGTGTCCTGCTGACTGTGCCAGTTATAAGGATGGGGTAACATGGTCTAGTGGCAGCAGGCACATAAAAACAAGGCAGGCAGTGGTCAAATTAAGGGTTTTTATAACCTCCACTCCTTTCCATCCCCCTGCTGTGCCTGAAACCTCCCTATCATTCTCTTCTTCCCACCAAGAAACCAGCAAAGTCTTGTGCAAAAGCAGAGGTAATAAAAGCATGCATGCTTGAAAACCACTATAGATAGCAAAGATGAAACTAATTTCCAAAAATCCTGAAAATGAGGTAGACTAGAAAAGAAGAAACTGATCAACAAAAAAAGATGCTGGCATTGCCGATGTTGCCATTGATAACCAAATCCTAACAATAAAGTGGGGAAGGGTTGGAAGGCAAAGAGGAGAAGAAATAAGGAACAACCGAAGATAAAGCTGCTGTAACTGTTTCTTACAAGGTTGCTCTGTCTGAGGTGTCTAACAGCAGAAAGGGCTCTGTTCTTCCACAGTGGCCCCAGAGCATTGGGAAACTGCAGTGTAAATCCCTTTTGATTGCTTGCAAAGCCTGAGTTGTCTCCCTGGTCCACTTGCAAGTGGAGTGTTTCCACTTTAACTCTCATGCATGCTCTTATCTTTTGCACTTATCTTGGATCATCATTCAACTATATTCTTGAATCATATCCTGTGATATCAGCTAGTTGGAGTCTGTGCTGTGCTCCAGTCTTAGCAATGGAGTTTAGAAGAAACACAGCACAGCAAATCTCAGGGCTTTTCCTTCTTTTCTCCGGTATACAGGAAGGGGAGAAAGGTACAGTAAGTTTATTTGGTTTTCTTCCTGCAGTTCTGCAGTGTTGTGAACAGGAAGGTCTTTTAACCCTCTGGATTTGTTAAAGAACAACACAACAATTTTCTTCCTTTCCAGCAGACAAGTTGCTGGATGTCTTGAAGAATTCAATGTCTATGTCCAGACAACTTCAAAGATACAAGTCCTGAGAGTTCAGGCCATTTGGCTATGAGACATATTGTCCTTCTGAATGCCATTTTTCTGACCATATGCTCTGTGCCTGATGCAAGGTGAACTTTCCTGAATTCTGCTGCAAATCCTGGAGAAAATCCATGCTAAGGAGCCCTCTGCTCCTCTGGGCAGTCCCATTCTGACACTTGCAAGTGTGGGGAGACTTGTTGCTTGCTCAGCCCCTTGGCAGTAACACCTGTCTGCAGAATGTGGCTGTGATCCCTTTCCAGCTGCTGTCTGAGCAGTGCCCAAATTTGGAACAAAATATTTTTAACGCAACAGGAGTCCTAGCAAATGTGACTGCTGACTCCATTCTCCTCTGTGACAGCAGATTTTTTTTTCTCCTCTCTCCCCTTCTCTCTATTTCTCTCTCTCTCTCTCTCTCTCTCTTCCTCCCCTCTCTTTTGTTATGTTCTTGCCTATCTCCTAGCAGAAATATTCTTCTTGTATTTCTTTTTTTCATCATCTCTTTTTTTCCCTATACTTTTAGTGACAGGAAGCACATTGCAGAGAAAGAGTTTTAAGTGCAGCTCTGTCTGACAGGAGAATATTAAATGAGGAATTCAGCAGATGACATTGAGAGTCAGACTTCTTATGCGGTATGGTACCCTGATAAACCTAAGCTGTTGTGATTTCAAGCCTGCCATATGAAGGCAAGACAGGCTATCAGCTGGGGATGTTCAAGACCTCAGTCTGTTGCTCACATTTTCCTTGAAAAAAATGGAGAAACAGATTGAAGGAGCACAGCCAGCAACTAGAGGGGAGAAGCAATCATGCCCTCTCATTGTTCTCAAGAAAGATGCACCCACTGTACCCATCCTGTGAATTACTGCACAGGTCAACCCTGTGCAGAAAGAATGCAAAAGAAGGCACTCAAGCTGTTGTGATCAGTTTAGTTCTCACTTGCTTGCTAGGTAATTTCCATTTAGGCTACACCATGCTTAGTATGAACGAGTTACATTGCCTGTCATAGAGGATGCAAAGGGAGAGCTGCTAAATCCTCCAGCATTCATTTCCCAGTGTGGGATGAGCTAACTCACAGGTAAAATGCAAACCAATTTGGACAATGATTTTCCAAAAAAATAACTATTTGTGGGTTTTTTTTCTTTTAAGCACTCAGTATATCATTAACTCCCATTCTGTGCAGATAGACAAAGGCAGGAAAGGGATTTCAGTCACTGCCAAGTAAGTTTTCATCTTTTTTTGATAGTGGAGAATAGCGCAGGGAGGGCAGCTATGGGAAGGAAAAGCAGAGTTTATTATATTACGTTGAAGTAATTCCTTAAAACTAGTTCCTTAAAACTACTTCAAAACTTCTAAGAGAAATATCTACAGGAGGACAATGTCCTTATGTTTCAGCTGTCTGTCTCTCTATATATATCTATATAATATATATATCTGTTCAAGCATAAAGAAACAGTTGATTAACACTACCCCACTGATAAGCAGCTATGGACTATTAATACTATACTATTTCATACCTTGTGGTCAGGCAGTGAAATAATAGGTCTTTTGTTTTTGAAGCAAATAAGCCTTTATAGAAAAAAAACCTTGAAACTAGTGAAGGTAAGGAAAAGAAAAAAGAAAGGAGGAAATATATGTAAATGCATATATGTGTAAACATACACATCACAGGGCAATCAAACACAGCATAACAAAGAATTGTATATTTAAGAATTAAGTATTTGAAGATGACAGAACATTTATGGGTTTTTAGATGATTTTCATATAGGTTGTAGTAATGGCAACTTTAAATGACAAAATAGTCATTAGAATGACCAGGAAATCCAAAATTGTATTAAATCTGCTTTTGTGAAGCATTTGGGCATTTAGAATACAAAAAAACTCAGGAACCCCAGAGCTGGGAATGGTTTCCTTCTGGGAAGATAAAGTAGACTGCAGAGCAGTTGGATTCTCTTACAACACATAGAAGACACTGGACATTTTCTTCACTTCAAACTAAAGCATCCAGTAGCGAATGGTCAAAAAATGTAATCATATTCTTTTGTTTGTTTTGCTTTGTTGTGTTAAAAAGTACATCCTCTGAGCTAAACATTTCCCTAAGTGTCACCCAGAAGTAAATTGAACCTTATTTGACATGCCACCATAAGCCATTGCAGCCCGACCCTTGGAAGACTTCCAAAGCTTTAATTTCTCTGAAAAACAAGAAGAGAACTTCCCTTTGGTAGCATTCTTTTTGATGAAATGTGAAGTCAAAACACAGGAGGTCTTCCTGAAAAAGCTGCGTGAGGAACATCACATATGAAAATATTCCCTGAAGCTAAATACTGGCAAGAGGGTTTTTTATCCTAGGAGTACAAGCTGAAGATTGAGCTGTGCAGGCAGTCACAGCATCTGGAGAGCATGTTTGTGTGATAGCAGGAACAAGCCTTGGCTGCCTGCGATGGGTGAACAGAAAAGCAGTAAATCAAATGAACTCCTTCTAGTTGTTTAGGTTTTTTTCAACATTTAGTGTTCTACAGTGAAATAAAGAGATTTATAAGGTAATTGGATATTGATACATTAACTTGGAGACAAATCAACTTCAGCATTAATAAGCTGTGTGGACTCACTAGCATGTCAGCTTCCCAAAGTTACCCGCAGATATCAGGTATAAATATAACAAGACAGATATCTCTGCTCACGACATATCTCTGCTGTGGATTTCAGGACTGCAATTTAAAATGACAGTCCTGGCAGCTCCCCTGTTGCTCTCCCCATGACCTGGCAGATGTGACTATGACATGCTGGAAATGTTATTGCCATAGAGTGCTGATTTTTGGCCTTTTTTTTTTTTAAGCAAAGTAAAGGCTATTAGTGCCCTTTGCATTCCCGAGACTAGGAACAAAATTTTGGGCACCATGGCAGAATTCTGCTGTATGGTGTTCTCAGTTACTCCCACATTCATTTAATGTACAAAGTTCAATGAACAGTTCATGCTCATAATGGTGAATAAAGCATCACCACTTCTGCTCTAGCCCTGGATCAAATTTTTGTAGTGCTCTTACCTCCGACCACTAGTAGTTGTTAAAAGCACCTGAAAGAAAGGACCAGAATTTGCTAAGTCACAAGTACATGCACCTAAATTAAATCACTTACACAGCCATCCGAAGAGGAGTCAGCAGGTCACTGACTGGTTTGACAGATAAATAAGTGTTTATACACCGTGCTACATCAGAACACAGCCATCAGTTTTAAGGATTTCTGCTTCCCACCTCTGGATTAAGACCATACTCCTGCCTAGTGAGTATGTCCTCCTATGGCTGCACTGACAAATCCGCCATCCAGAAGTTGGCCCTTAAAAAGCTTCCATCCTAATAACCTGGATTTAGCTTCCTGATAGCAATCAAAAGAAAGCCACTAGCTATTATCTATATAACATGTAAAACTATAGTTAACCAGATGTGAATACCACCATGATGCCACCCTTACTTAAGTCGCACCACTCGAGCAAACTAAACAATTCCAGCTGCCAGGATCTTGGCATTGAAGTGTCTTTATCTGGAAATTACAGCTCTTTCTGCTATCACGTCCACAAGATGCACAGACATCTGTTTATCTTAAGTCATCTAAAACAAAGGCTGCTGCAGCATGCTTGGAGGTCTTGCTGTTGCACACTGGTTTTATACAGGCAGTGCTTAGATACCCTTAGATAGACAATAAAGCTCTGTGTTAGAAAAGAAAAGAAAGAGAAAAAAACTTGACAGCACAAGGGCAGGAGAAGCACTAGGGAAAGCAGCAGAGGAGTGAACAAATTAAATATATTCTTACATAGACCAGCTGTGTTTCTCTATAACCACAGACACAACGTCCTGTACCTCCCCCCCCCCAAATTATTCTAAAATAAGCACTGCCAGAATCTACTGTATTTAGAGGGCATCCTAGTAATGTGTGTTTTAAGCAAGCTGATGTACTCCAGGGCAATATTGCTGTTGCAGGGCTCTTAGTGGTGTACACAAACATATTGCCAACGCTTTTCAAGAGCATAATCTCACCTCATGGCAGGAACCAGATGGAGAGGAAAGAGAAGTGAAGGTGCAAACCATTCCTGATGCAAACACAGCTCAGTGCTTTCTCAGAGAGAATACATCATCTTCAGCTTCCCTGGATCACAGTGACTTCAAAAAGTTTAAAGATATTTGCATGAAACTGCATGTGAAGAGACAAATGTTGCTGTGAAAACATTTTTGCTTTAATTTTTAAGATAATGGAAACAACCTTAAAGTGGTTGTCTGATCATCTCCTACATGTTGTACCATGATGTCATGTTTTCTCAGCTTGATATTAGCTCCAATATTAGATACATCTGACAAACTGAGAGAAGGAGCAAACAGGGCAATTCTCAGTTCAGCACAGACAAAAGCAATGATTAAATCTGAAAGAAACCATATTCTTCTCTGTTCTTTTTTCTTACTATTTCCTCTGTAAAACATTCTTTCCCCACTTGAGGTTACATTGCATCTATACTAACAGCAACTTCTGAGCCTGTCTAGAAAAAACTCAGGAGGGCTCATTTATTCTCAGCTTCTTGCTGAGACCCCTGCATGCAGGCACCACCTGCAGCCTCAGTTTTTGGTAAATGGTAATCAGAAGCAATCCTCAGTACTACCAGAATGGTAGGCTCTCTGCAGACTCTCTGTCTCAATATCTCCTACCCCTTAACGCTGAAATACTTGTGGATGAACTCAGGTCTTCATCAGAGTACTTCTTTATGCATCACAAGTTCTGTATGTTGTTGGGGTTTTTTTGCTTAATTTTTTTTTTTTTTTCCAGTGATTCAGTTGAGAAAGAGCACAACAAGCATCATACTGTCAGAGAGGCAAAGCTGACAGTGGACTGAGACAAAACAGGCATGTCTTCTCATACGCAGCTTGGCCTAAGCTGCTTAGAGCTCTAGGGTCATAGGTTGTCAGGTTGCAAGAGACCTCTGGAAGTCGTCTTGTTCAGGTTCTTGCTCTCAGCAGGATTAGTTATGTGGTTAAATCAGTTGCTCAGGCACTAAATGGTCGTTAAAGTCACATCCAAGGATGGTGATTATGCAACCTCTCTGGTTACAACACAGGTGTGATTTTATTACCTGGACTTCAGCTAGACTGTGTGCCCCTGAGCACACTCGCTACTATACGGCACACACTGCCGGAGAGGCAAAGCTGGAGCTCAGGTGTTGAGCCTATATTTAATTTAATTTAATTGACGTCGCTCCCATGACTGAGGAGTTATAGGAGATAATATCAAAAACTTTCATGAAGTCAAGGAAGATAACAACCACTGCTCTGCCCTTATCAGCCCAGCCAGCCATTTCATCAGAGAAAGCTATCGGATTGATTAAGCATGATTTCCCATGGAAGAATCCATGAATGATAGTTACTCTTGATTACCGTCTTATCTTTCACACACTTTGAAATTCTATTCACTATTAGCTGTTCCATCAGCCAGGATTAGTTCATGCATCAAGGGGCATTCCACCAGAATTCCTTGCAAGAGACTTTTATTCTTTTCCTCTTTTTTATTTTTATTTTTCTTATTCCATTTGATGGCTGTAGCAGTAAGATTACTTCAACTTGTACTGATAACTTGGTAACTCGTACTGAAGGGAAGGTAAACAGGATTGAAGTAAGAAGGGAAAGGGACTAAATGACTTTGAGCTGAGGAAAGAAATTGCTTAATCAAGCAAGGCATGAAACAAATAAGAGAACTAGAAGCTTTTTGAATATTTTGCAGTCAGAAGCTTTTCAAGATTCCCACTGAATTCAGACTGCTATCTTGTCACTGTAGAGTCACAGTTCTCTGTTGCATTTATCAAGAGCCAGTGATAGAAGCACTAAAATGACTGGTTCTGTTAGACCACAGGCCCATCATATCTAACATGAAAAGGATCAAGGACCTCAGGAGAATTGACCTGAGTGAGAATCTGCAGCTTTTTTGGAGGGGCCTGTGATGACTGACTGTCAAGCAAGATGTAATTGAGAAGCAAGCTAAGAAACAGAGTAAAACCCTATATACTAAAACTCAGTGCTGATTTTAAGCTACATGCAAACATTAGGCAATCAAAAAAGTTGCATGGCATACATTGCCTGTATTTGTAGAACAGGTATGTTTTGTGCAAGCACCTCTTTTGAAAGAGGATTACAAAACTGATGGGTTTTTATGCACATGATGCGGGTAGTCTTCAAGGCAGGCACTGGTTCAAGAGCGTGTACAGTTTATATCCCATACGTCCCAGTGACTGTTTTTAGTGACTGATTGTGCAGGTACTGAACAAGTAACTAGAATGTATGAGCCTAATTTCATTTCATATGAAATGAACGCCCATGGAAAAAGCATGTTTTTAATCAGCCTATTATCATACTGAACAACGTTTTCAAAGTCCTGGACACTTTGTTCCCATTACTTTAGAGAAATAAAAAGGATCATAATAAGAAAAATGGCAGACTAGAACTCAATCACCTGATTATATTAATTATATAATTATATAATTATATTAATACCTGAAACAAAACTTCTGATTCAAGTTTCATTGTCATCTAAATTATTTGCAGAGTGCATCTGATAATCTGAGGAAAACTAGGCAAATTGTGGTTTATTTAAAGCAAGGCTTTAAACCTTGGCTTATTTAAACCTTGGTTTATTATCCAAAAGTGAGTTTAAAATTTGTACACTGATACTAAAGGGGCATATGTTTGTGCACTGTGTTTGTATTAATTTATATTTCTGACCAAAATAGCAGCACCAAACAGCTCCTATAGCATAGGGTAGGCATCCATACCTTTGGAACCCCAACCAGAATATTGAGCTCTGGTCCATGAAAGAAATGGATTGAGCAGCCATGACTCAGGGTCTCTTTCCAGCCCTTAATCCAGAGCAAGATAGGGGGAATAGTTTTCTTTTAGAGAAAAGCATGCTTTGTGTCTTTTATGTTTTGTATTTATTCAGCTGTATAGTTGTTGGTTTTTTTTTTCTCCACAAATCTGTAAACTGGTGCATGCTCCCCAGAGCAGAAATTGGCACAGTAACATGAAGCATTATAGAGAATGCTTTAAATTATTTTATGGAAGAAGACACAGCTAAACACAGAGAAATACTACTCATTTTACATATAGCTGTTTTCCAGCTTCAGTTGTGCCTCTAACGGACACAAAAGGCTGCAGTAATCCAAAGCAAGAAATTAGAGCCAACACATTCTGGCCTGATTTCTTCACCTTAGCACAGGTTGTGGAGCACTCCATGAAGACAAGAAAAGAAGCACTGACCATGATGGCCATTGATCTAATTCAGTGCAGTTTCGTAGCACATGTGAGATCTGTTACTTTGCTCAGATAGCAGGTAGCTGAAGCAGCTCAAACATTAATTCAATCATACCCCAACTCATGCACATCAGTCACAGTGGATAGGAAGGAACGTTTTCTGTAATGCTTCCCATTTCACAATAGCTGTAGATAGTTAGGACTTGCCTTGTCCAGGCCAGCTTCCTTCCTTTAAATCACTGCTGAATGAACTCTCTGTCCAAATATCTAACAAAGAAAGACGCAACTTCAAAGCATACTCTGAAAGAGGTCTTTCTTTCTGGTTTTTTTCTTTGAGCTGTTGTAGTCTTTCCTTTAAAGCATCCTTAGAACTCAATGGCATAAACAGCGCACCAGAAGCCATCTATTAAAGAACTAAAAGGTTTTTACAAGACTTGACTCACCACCAGCACATTATCGTTACTATTCAGATGAAGTTACATGTCTGAACAACAACAAAAAAGCCTTCCTGGGTACAAGGGAAGCCAGCAACCAAGGGCTGCTTAAAGTAGGTGCAAGTTCATGGGAATGCTGTTTCCCCAACACTCCCAGCATTTCTGGGTTTGCTTGCAGCAAAACCAAGCTATTGCTCCCAGCTTATCCACAGTGATCTTCTATCACACAGAATCACAGAATGGTTGAGGTTGGATGGAACCTCTAGAGATCCTCTAGTCCAACCCCCTGCTCCACCAGGGACACCAGGAGCACGGGGCACCTGGTCGCGTACAGGTGGATTTGGAACCTCCAAGAAGGAGACTCCACAGCCTCCCTTGGCACCCTGTTCCACGGCTCTTCACCCTCACAGGAAAGAAATTCTTCCTCACTTGGAGATGGAACTGCCTTTGTAACTTTCCTAGTTATGGTAGATGTTGCCCTTGACAAGGTAGCTGCTGTACCTCAGGCTCCGCCACAAATCAAACTTATCTTGTTGCTTTAAATCCTAGAAAAAAGCAGTGAAGTGCAGAAAAACATCTATTCTTTTAGCACAGCCTGCATTTTAGAGGGGGGACTTAGCCTTTTGCAAACAAAGGGGTAGAAGTAGAGCAGAAAATGCTGTGGTAGAGCAAAAAATGCTGTAAACAAGTTACATTGCTGTTCTACTGCATAGCTAGAGTGATGTTGACAAAGGCAAATAGTACAATCAGCTCCCAGGAGAACAAAGGGTCTCTTAGATGCACCTCTAGGCTACTGAATCTGAAGTCCCGATTAGCTAAAAGTGAAGTCTTGTCCACTGACATGCAGATCAGATAATGTCAAAAGAAATCAGAAGCTGCATCCTGCAGGCAGAAAAGCAGAATGAGCAGATTCCTCTCCACCCACCTCCTGCCAGATCTAAGTGGAAGAAGAGAATATTGCAAAGGCCAGCTACCCCTGCAAGAATAAGGTCATGAGTGATAAATACAGAAGCAACTTCTTTTAGGTTCTGATAGCATAAGATATAAAGAATTCCTTTTTTCTAGCAGAAACAGAGCTAGGAGAGAAGCTTCTACAGCCAGTGCAACAATTCACACAGCCATAACGATTAAATAAATTAAAAAAAAAAAAAAAACACATAACAAAGGTAAAAAGATGTACCCACACAACCACTGACAGCTCAAAGCAATGCATGAAAGAACTTCTCTATATACAGAAGGGCATCCTGGAGGCGTTGCAAACCTCAAAGAATGGTGATCGCCCCCACACACCTCCTCACATGGGGCTGAACACTCTCCAAGGCAGAATGCCCTCTCAGTCGCCTGGATCCCTCAGCCTGTATCTTGTCCCTGTTGCTTTTTGTTGCACTGCCTGGCGTGGCTGAGAAGGACTGAGCTATGACTGTCCTTCAAGTGGGGCAGGATGCTGTTAAGATTCTCCACAGCTTTTCCTCATGAGACTCCCCAGATCCAGTAGGGGATGTCCCCCCACTCTCCAGCTGGTGATGGCCCATTTCTAGTTAAACACCCTATTAGTTGTCATGATAAGGCATTGTCAGCAGTGACACTAATGGATTTTTTCTTTATTTGGCCAACAGATTTTCAGAGGCCTGACAATGAGAAGCCCCAAGGAAAAAGCATGCAGCTGTACGATATGCCCTATGAACCAGAAGGCAGCGGTGTGGAATCGGACTCTGACAGCGTGGTGAGTCAGCATTTGCGGGAAAGCAAGTTGCCACAGGACGATGACAGGCCTGCCGATGAGTATGACCAACCATGGGAATGGAACAAAGTCACCATCCCAGCCTTGGCAGGTAGGATTCCCAGATCCCAACTGGCATATTTTCCCTCATGCGTGAAACATAGATACTGGTCCTCAGAGTGTCCCAAAGGAGCTGTATTAAAGAGCAGCTCTTCAGCATGCATGCAATAACATGCCTCTGTTTGGACTTGTTTCTTGGTGTTTGTCAAGAGTGTTGTCTTCATCCTATTGGAGTCCCTCTCTAGATGGCTATAGGTTGTATTCAGGTGAGTGACTCAGAACTGCTCAAGATCTCAGAACATATCACTCAAGAAAATCTCCCACCAAACTGTTCATGGTTTCTGTGACTGCCTGTGCTTTGTGGTGATACTGCTTGTGCTCCTTCTTTCTCCTGTTCACTACATTGTAGAAAGTAGCTGAGAGGATTAGGCCTCAGCAGGAGGCTGAGAATTTTTTCCATATTGGAATTCTCTTTCCCATGCAAAAAGCAAACAGACTCTCTTTTGGCCCTGTTCCCAGAAGCTCCTGTAGAATGTTGCTCTATTATCTCCCTTTCAATGACATGTTGTGATTAAAAGCTGTGTCTGAAAAGGGAGTCGTTCCTCTTTGGATGTCAGCTTGGCAGAAGACTTGTGGAATGCAGGCAAGGACCAGAGCTCTACATAGCCAAGATTCTGGGAGTGAGGAGGTAAAGAAAATATCTCTAGATGGAGGCATGAAAGAGTCTTGGGATTAAGTCTTAGGAATAACTGGTGTGTATTTACCCCATACTGAATGCTTTCTGTGTTAATGCAGTTGGCACATGTTCATTGACTTCAGCCCTCCACATGTGCTGCTGTGATATCCTTGTTACGCAGCTTGGAATGTTACAGTTTAGATGAGTGAAATCTTGGCTTCTTGAGCTTGTAGGTGCTTTGTGCTTCATATTTTCCTGGTTGCAGCTACAGTTCTTCAAGAATCTGTCCTGGAACTCTTCCTGTTTCACATCTCTGTCAGTGACCTGGAGAAAGGGAGGTTTGCAATGATACCAAACTAGAGGTTTCCATTCCTCATTTGTCTCTCAAATTGAACAAAATATCTGAAACAGAAACTTTTTTTGTTTGGCAACGCTGAAATACAAGCTAAGTATTTGCAGTATGGTGCTAGGGCATTTCCATTGCCAGTGAGATCACCCACTGATCAAGAGTATCTTTACATAACAAGTTTCTCACTGAGGAATAATGTAGCCACCAAAGTGATATTATTGATTTTAAAAGAAATTGTCACAGTAAGTGATGCGTGTACATGTAGAAATTCTAGGCCTTGTGTTATATGTATTGTGCCTGTCATATGAAATGGCTGAGATTTTTTACTGAGAGAAGGAATCAACTGATTAATTTCTACTCAATTTTGGGTTTCACACAGAATCACAGAAGTGTTAAGGTTGGAAGGGACCCCTAGAGATCATCCAGTCCAAAGCCCCTGCTCCAGGAAGGACACCCAGGGCATGTGGCACAGGGCGGCATCCAGGCGGGTTTGGAGACCTCCAGAGAAGGAGACTCCACAGCCTCCCTGGGCAGCCTGTGCCAGGGCTCGGGCACCCTCACTGGAAAGAAGTTCTTCCTCACCTGGAGATGGAACTTTCTGTGTTTCAGCTTACACCCATTTCCCCTTGTCCTGTCACTGGCCACCACTGCGAAGAGTTTGCCCTCTTCTTCCCTACATTCTCCTTTCTCCAGTCTTCTCCAGACTAAAGAGCCCCAGTTCACTTAGTCTTTCCTCAAAAGATAGAGGCTCCAGTTCGATAATCATCTTACTCTACAATGGACCCTTTCTAGGAGTTCCACATCCCTCTTGTCCTGAGGAGCCCAGAACTGCCCCCAATACTCCAGCTGCGGCCTCCTCAGAGCTGAGTAGAGGGGCAGGATCCCCTTACTCGACCTGCTGGCAACAGTCCTCCTGATGCAGCCAAGATCGCTTTGATTTTCCTCACAACTCACTTGGGCCCAGTCAAATCTTTGGACTTCATAATTATTTTCATACCTTTATTTTCTTCCTGTTGTCAGGTGAATTCCAAAATAGTATTTATTTTATTGTTCATTTTGAAAAAAAGAGGATTTTTTGTTGGTTCTTTCTTTGTCTTTAGTTTTTGTCTACATGCAACTATGAAATAATTAGGCACAATGCATCCAGTTGTAGACTCTGCTTTGCTGTGTGCAAAGAGATTATTATGATAGAGATTATTATGATATTTGAATCTTTCTTGGGTTTGCATCAGCATTTGAAGCATATTTAGTTTGTCACTTTTAAAAGCTGCTTCAGTTCTGTTTTGCAGCACTAGGAGGGTAAACACTTAGTTTTCTTCCCAGACAAATCATCTATCTGAGATTTGGCATGTAATTCCTTCCAGTTTATAATGTCTGAGATAAGTGGTTGTTTGTTAAAAAATGAATTTCTTAGGATTGGCTACAAGCGTAGATTCAAACTACTTTCCAGTCAGTGCTCACTGTACTTAACCTAATTGGTGGGCAGTATAAATATTTAAAACAAGGAAACAAGAGCTCTAACTCCTGCATTAGAAATAAGGAAATTTATCCAGTGCAAAAGCTCTATCCTCTTGAAATAGCTGAAATGCTTCCAGCTTTTGGGAGTGCTGTGATTCTTCAGCACAGGTTGCTAAACCTATCATTTAAATGGTTTGAACCTCAATCCTATTTTCTTTTGTTCCATTTCAAGTAAGGTGGATTTCTCCAGCAAGCATAATCTGACCAGTATGGTAATAAAGATGCTGGCAAGGGGCAATTCTCACTCTACTAGTCCCAACTACCACTGAGGTTTTGGCGGTTGCAAATGTAAAGGTGACCTCTGCTAAAACTGATCCATCTGGATCCATCTGGCAGACATTTGCGATTTGAAGGGTAGACATGACAAGACTTGTACAGTAAATGTTTTCCGTTCATTGTGTGACAGACCTGGGAAACAAACCAAAATGTCGAGAAGCACAAGAGTTATTGTGTAGTAGATTATTCATCTAAGTCTGAACAAATGTTCCACTACAACCTTTCAAGACTGCAGAGCAGGGACTCCATAGCTTTCTTCAGGAACATTTGATATAAAGCTTGCACAGCAAAAAGATACGGCTGTGCTGCCTGGGATACAGCATATTACCTCTCCTGTAGGTGCAGTTCTTCCACCAACAGGTTTGGTATGGTTTCTTTGGAGTCTGCACAGTGGCACAAGCAGGCTAAAATTGAGATACATTTTTGAAGCTTTTTATGGAAGGAGAACAAGTCCTGTTAGATCTCCCGTTGAGCTTGGCAAACCTGTTAGATTAGGGCCAAGAGCCTGGCTAAATCACAGCAAAATGGTAATTTTCTAGTACATAGTCTTTCTGGAAGGAGAGTAGAAAACATAGGCAAGTCTATTCAAGAACAACAGGCTGACAGTGGCTCCCACTTGTGTGTAGGAGTCTAGGGTAAAACACAGAGTAAAACTCTGGGCAAAAGTAATGTGAGGTCTATAAAATACATGTAAATCCAACTTTATCAAGTAAATGGCCCTCTGGTAGAGAGGGAGCCAGGTCCCCATGTCACCATGGCCACCACTTGCTCCTTGGCTTCCTTGAGGAAGAGCTGCAGGTCACAGATTTGGCCAGCTCTGCCAGTGCAGTTGCAGGTGCACGGAGATCTGCACCCCAGGCTTGGGGAACTGGAAGCAGGGGAGTCATGATGGGTCAGCCTTGTGGGATGTGGGGCAAGAAGGCAAGTATGGAGAAAAGGGGAAGGGATGTAGCCCGTTCCACAATTGTATGGCTGTGTCCACCAGAAATACCATGTCCGTAAGAAGCTTTCCCCTACAGCTACCTGCAGCTGAGCTGATGAACCTTCGCTGTAGGAGCTTCAGCATTGGATAGGACGGAGTTTGACATAGCCTAAGATGAGTCCTGATAGTGTTAATTCACACAGGTCGCTGCTTTATTTTGAGCGTAGTACTTGCCAGTTTGTCTGTTTGAAGGAGTCCAGGGACATATCTCACCTTTTCAGAGAAATAAAACATTTAGAAGCTTCTTAAATTCAACTTTGTGCTACTTTTGAATGAAAAACTTTTCTTCTAACTGTCACAGTATTGCAGATATTGCAGTGTACAGTTGGATAACAGTTGTTTTGTGAATTAAATAGTTCTGGTGCCTGAAAGATGCTGCTGAGTCACTGAAGACATGAGGTTTACCAGTCTTCACAGTACTGTAGTGCTGGGTATTTTTTTTCTGGCTCTGTGTCTGTTTCAGTGGCAGGTACACACATGCCCCGCTTCTCCTCTCTTCAGCTACTCAACTTCCATTATCCAGTAATTAGGTTAAATCTGAATTTCCATTATAAATAATAATACCCAGTATATTTCTGCCATTTAAATTCAGAGTATATATGAATACATTTGCTTCACTTAAGCAGTAATTTCTACTGATTTAATTACTTAGAAGAACAATCTAGAACTATCCTAATTCTTCTAAATGAAAAAAAAGAATACAAAACTTCTTATAACATTTTTTTTCTATTGCTGCTGCTGAAATTCAGAGAAGAGTTGCTTGCTCTGTGTGTGTATTTATGTGTGGATCTTGTAGCCTTTGACTCTTGACACCTGTGACATTTGTTTTACACAATTCCTGACAGATAATCTGAAATAATCTCTTAGGAGCTGAGAATGTTATTTCTTGATGAAGAAACAAGTGTAAAATGCAGGATCAGATTGAGAAGAAAGTAACTGTCCTGCCTTTAGTTGTATGAAATCAGGAATGTACAAAAGCTGTAAGTGCAGTTTTTATAGGCATGAGGATAAAGGTCTCATTAGTATGTGCTTTGTTACAATGTGGTGCTCTGAGAAATTACAGCTCTGCTAATAAGCCATGCATCTTTCCTTAAAATAATAATTCATTTTGTGAGAGAAACTAAGAAATGATATTTTCCATTTTCATTTCTCTTCATACTCTAGTATTTCAAGACAAAAAGGCTTTGTGCCAGCCTTGTACAAGTGGATATAGTTTTTTAAATCATTGCTGCTTGATAGCATTTTTTATGTGGATAAATGGGTGTTTGCTATCCGTGATTGTACACAGGTCACTGTTCAGGTGTTTTGTATAGCTGAGGCAAGCTTAATTCGTGATGGTTTTACCTGCTTAATGTCTTAATTTTGACAGATGAAATGACTGTTCACTGTGTTTGGTACTCTGAGGTATTGTGACGTCTGACAGCATGAACTTATGATGATTTTGTAGCTAAAGCACTAGATTTCACGCTAATGGATGCACATTCTTTCTCCTGAGAAGCATGATACTTCTGTAAATGCTACAGTTGTGCTGAGCCTTGCTAACCGATTGCTTGTCTTGCAGCCCAGTTTAATGGAAGCGAGAAACGTCAGGCGCTGTCTTCCTCAAACGACCAGCACAGGCAGTTACGGGCACCCGGAGGAGGCTTTAAACCCATCAAACATGGCAGCCCAGAGTTTTGTGGCATCCTTGGAGAAAGGATAGATCCAACTATTGCACTGGAAAAACAGATGTAAGCAAGCACAGTAATTGCTCTCTACCTCTTTGCCCTTCGCTTACAAGAGAAGCAGATGTCTTCCATCCTGCTGTCCAGCTCCGCTTTCTGTCTTTCTCCTATGTTAATGTTCATGGAAAATTATTATTAATTCCACAGAACTCAAGTAATTTCTGTGAGGGAAGATGAAAAAGTTAAGTAGAAGCCTGCAGCTTACCTATATTCTAGTAATTTGATCTGGCCAAGCACATAAGGCTTATTGTACTTTTGTCTGTGTTATTTTCATTACTATGGGGAAAATAGGTGTGGATAACATACATCTGAACTGTGCTTTACTGCTTCATGAATTCCATATATTTATGGTTTTGTAGTATACTTCTGGTATCTCACATGTGCCTTTCATCTAGCTGTAACAGTGCGCTAGGGAAAGAGAGATGAGACTGCTTTCACATCCTTAAGGAAAAAAAATGCTTATTTCTACTGTCAAAGTCAGGGTGATATGTAGAGGCAGCTTTGTATGCTTTAAGCTCAAGACGTGGAGAAACGCCCATGAATCAAGCCTTTTCCATCCTGACATTTGTGGCTGAGCAAAAGTGGTTCCAAAAGTTCATTTCTCTTTGGCATACTCTTTTTTCCCATGCAACACCTGTCCCTTAAGCTTAAAATGGACAATGGTATCACCTACATGGTGCAATGCTTTAACTCACTAACAAGAGTCAAAACTTTGAGGGATCTGCTTATTGACAGAGGGTAGATGCATCGGGAACACAGGGAAAAGTTATCTCTCATTTCAAAATCCTCACTGAAAACACTATACTCAATAAAAATGTTTTAGGTTTGTCTGTAAAATTTGATACTTAGACTTGAATGGTTCTGGTCTTAAAATACGTTTAAAATATTGTGGAATGTTAAGCATCTGTTAATTAAGTTCTAGCTCTCACATAGATTATTGGGTAGTTCTCTTCAAACATTTTTATTAATCTATTTAATTCATCCTTAATATGGTCATTGAGTCATTATGATAGGATCTACAAGATCATCAAGTTCAAACGTAAACCCATTACCACTATTCCTACTATACCATGTCTACTAAACCCTAAGTGCCTCATCTACACATTTTTGAACATTGCCAGGCATGGTGACTGCACCACTTCCTTGGGCAGCCTGTTCCAGTGCTTCACTACTCTTTTTGTGTAGAAGTTTTTCCTAATATTTAAGCTGAACTTCCTCCGATGCAACTGGAGGCCATTTCCTCTTGTTCTATTGATAGTTATTGTGGAAAACAGACCGACCCCCATCTCACTCCAAACTCCTCCATAGAGCAGCCAGATCTCCCTGGAGCCGCCTCCTCTCCACACCAAAGGACCCCCCGGCTCCCTCAGCTGCTCCTCACAGGCCTTGAGCTCCAGGCCCTGGCCCAGCTTCACTGCCCTCCTTAGGAGCCGCTCCAGCTCCTCCATGGCCTCCATGCAGGAGGGGCCCAAACGGAGTCCAGGCTTCGCGGGGCGGCCTCAGCAGGGCCGAGCAGGGGGACGGTCCCTTCCCTGCTCCTGCTGGATGTATTGGGTTGTCTAGTTCTTAGAGTGTTTAAGTTAAGTTCTTAATTTGCAACAAGGCATGCTGATCACTGCCTAAAGCAGTACAGATTTAGCCCGCTCTAAAAATTAAAGCAGATCAATCTATTCTTACTGGATTCTTTTTGGTTCTTATGGTTCTTCTTGGTATGCAGGGCTTTACATGAAATGAATGTGCAGTTAACAATGTGTCACAAAACTGGAGAGCTTGAACTTACTGTACTGGAAATTAGTCATACTCATACAAGTTCATCACATTTTAATAAAACCTCTTCACAGCATTGCCAAGCCAGTTCCTCATTTTCTCTTTTTACGAATATGAGCTCTGATTTAGTAGGGAGCAGAATCTAAAGGGAAGGAAATATGCAAATTACCAAGTAAATTAGCAGAGTGTCAATGGGAACTTTCCTGAAACAATCTGAAATACCAAAGTGTGGTAACATATCAACAAGTAGATAAGTTACTAATTTTAGGAACTTAGTAACTCATAGACATGGGGAAAATGAATGAAATTGTTGTGGTTCCTCAAAGTAGCACTGAAAAAAAGAAGCATTCTGAATTGTTTCCTCCATTTTCGTGAAGGTGAATCCCTCCCCGCCTTACATACAAGATTTGATGACTTCCTGTTTTGTTCTGACCAGTTCAGAGACTAAAGATTCATGGTATAAAATTCCATAATTAATGCAGTTTTCCTGTCTTCAGTGGAGCTGCAGCGAACTGATAGCTCAAATCTGATCATTGATGAAATCAAGGACATGAGGAGGTGGACATGTCCAGAAGACACAGATCAGGATGCTATCAATTAATCCTAGCAGGAAATCCAGATAAAGGATAAAGGAATGTAATTATATTTGTATTTTGCTTCTAGATGTGCATTGTGTGCCTATTTTTTTCCAAGATATCTCAGAAGATGTAAACATTTTAAAGTTCCTGTTTCTAATGCTTTTCCCTGACCTGATTCCCTACTCGATGAAGGTCATCTTGACATTTCAGTATTGACTGCTGTGTACAAATGTTGACATTTAAAGAATATGTTTGTTCAGAATGAACACCTGCAATACTGTTGAAACAGCAAAATGGTCAAGAATTTTCATGGTTACCTCTGTAGCTGGAGCATAAAAATCTGTCCATCTTCATTGGCAGGTGATGCACAAGTAAATGCCCTTCAGAATGCTTCTGTTTACTCTCAGCTGTAGCCAGAAGTTGTTTTTTAAATCAGATATTCTCCATCAAGAGTTCTCTTTATTCACTTCGTTGTTCTTCTCCCAATGCTGTTTTTAAAAGCCATTTTGTTTATTGAGAACAATTTGATGTTCTTTGTCCGTGAGCTTGAGTCTGTCCACTGGGGAGCAGCAGGCCCAAAGAACAGATGAAACGCTTCCATATGAATCTTGGTTTTCAGAGAATTTCCTGTTTTTTGCTGGACATGTGTTTTATGTTGATTTCATTTGCCACTTTCTCCATTCCTCAAAGGAATGATTTATAGCATTAGGAATAATTTTCCCGATTTCATTTTCTGATCAACTCTTACGAATTTATCATCTTTCTGTTGTGTTCAGAATACAACCTAGCCTTTAAACTGCTTCGTGAGAAATTTTCTTCAGGAGTAAATACTTGGGAGAAGAGTGAACACAGTCCAAGAACAACTAGTTTTGAGGATCCTTCATTGCTGTTTGTGGTGTGATGAAGCTGTCACCATATGCCTTCCTGATCTGTCTTGAATATTCAGGAGTTTAATCCCTATGTTATCCATCTCAAATGGAGATTCTAATTGCAACCAGAGAAGGCACATGATGCATTTTTAATTTGATAACTGACTTTTGTTTAGCAAATTTGCTAGCTTGGGCAATGGAGCTGGTGTTGACCCAAGGTAGTTAATAACACGATCTCTGTGAAATCAGTCTCTCACGTGTTTCTTCACTTAGCTTTTAGGTAGAGTAGCAACCTTCTTGGAAGAGGTTAGCAAGAAACAAATTTAAAACAAATGGAAAGAAATTATTTTGCATGAGGCCTCTCACAGTACATGGACTGACGGGCAGAGCACAGTTCTGATGTATCCCAAGTAGCCAGAGTAGCCAGAGTAACATCAGCCCATGCTTTGAAGGCAGCTGGCAACTGCCAGAAAGAGGAGATTTTCCTCAGAGATCTGCTTTCCTTCAGAGATTTTGTTCAATGCAGGTTGAATATGTGGTTGGGGAAAATTCTAGTTAGGGTCTGCTGCCTTTCAAAGTGTTGGTTTCATAATGTAAGATTTTAATTTTTGATACAGTGAAGCATTTGCTGAAGAGATTCTTCTCTTGCCATGGTTAGTTTAATAAAGGACTCACCTTTTATTTTTTTCTTTTCCTTTCTTCACAGCCCACAGAAAAGCTTTCAAAATTTTCCTTTTCAAAGATTCCCACTCATGGTTTACTAAAAACTGTCTGGAGTATTACCAGCCCTGCTGTGATGTGTCTTTTTCTATAAATCTTCATACAGAAGAAACAAGCACCCATCTTTATTGTATTTCTCCTTTTTTCTCCTTTTTTGCACATATTATTTTGTATCTCTCAGAAGTCATTTTGTTTGTCTTTAGTTGAAATACTCATGTAGTATTGGGACAAAATAGTGTACTGCAATCTAGTGCTTGCAAACTAGAGATTATAGTGTGCTGCTCTTGATAAGAGTTTGTTACATAAATATTTATGTCAATTAGTGGAAAGGAACCGCAAGCTGTCTTAAGCTTAAAATTAACTTCAGATACGGCAAGCAATCTGCCTCTTATCCTTAAATGCTCTTTAAATATCACTTTCTCATACCTTAAAAAAACTGGAGAAGTGGAGAAAGCATTATCAGTTGGGATATGTATATCTTAATCTCTCTGCTTTTTCCTAGATGGTATCATGGAGCAATCAGTCGGACAGATGCAGAAAACCTGTTACGTTTATGTAAGGAGTGTAGCTACCTTGTAAGAAATAGTCAAACAAGCAAGCATGACTATTCTCTTTCACTGAAGTAAGTATGTACCAGTAAAACATGTCACTGTAATTTACAAACCAGAAATTTCATGGTGCTAGAGCAGAAAATGAGTCTGTTTTTCAGCTCAGTAGAGCACTCAGAGGTTGTGAGACTGTTGGCCTGGATAATATGTAGTGACAGTCATTGATTTGGGAATTGACGAGAGACTGTTAGTCTTGGGTGCTTACTTAACAAAATAAATTTGGAATATAGTCAGGAGTTATAGTCAGGAGTTTTATTCTCTTTGTACAATGCTCTTTGGTCATTGAAGGAAAGGTTTTATGTGGTTTACTTTGGTGGAAGTGGGCAGCACTTAAATTGGTGGAAGAGAAGATCTTCGAAATTAGAAGCTGAATCTTGTTCTAGTATTGTAGTGCTGCTTTTACTTGCATCATTTACCTTAGACTGATCATTAAAAAGGTCAGCTTCAACATATGCTCTCCATCATTTTCCTTAGAGGAATTTTCCAGGTTTTCTGTGCAGGAGAAAAAGTTTCTTGACTTTGCCTGTGGGAATACAGTTATAAAGAAGATTGTTTTAAAACTTTTGTACTTCCAGGATGTGGTCTGATGTTTAAAATGATGATTACACTTTCAAAAACAGCTCTAAACCTGCACATGCAAAGAACCATTGCACAGTTTGAGATTTGCTAGCAATAAAAGGCCTCCCTTTTTCTGGTTTAGTTCGATGGTCTAGATATTAGATTTCAGGTTGATTTTATATCCTCACTTCAGGTTGAGTTGAATTCCATTACCTCATTTTATGATGTCATCTGAAAGTACCTTAAAGTTCTTAAATATTAAAACACTTCTTAAAATACAGATTTTTCTGTCCCTGTTGTGACATTTCTGTAATAAGAGATATCTACTTAAAAGCTGCTTTAGAAATGAAGTTCAACTCCTATTGTGCCCTTTGTCTGTGTGCTGTTTATATAAATATATAACATGTATCATCCTCCCTTCAGGTACAAGTAGGCTTAAATTTTCATATTCTGGAAGTCATGACTTTTGTTATTAAATTATACTGTAGAATCTCACTTAGTTCTTACATCAACCATGTAATTTTTATTATATTACTGAAATACACCTTCATTAAAAAAATTCAAGAAAGTTCAATCTCTATTGATTGAGATATAACTGTAGTAGTTAATTACCCTTCCTCTGCATCACCTACATCTCTATTTTTATCTGTCTGAAAAAAGAATTACATCTGGATGCTGGCTCTTGCTAGCCCTTTTGCATGATACATTACTCAATTTACGTACTCAGATTTCCTAGTAGTACATATTTTAAATCTTCTGCATGTTACACTTTGGTAAAGTAACTAAATGCACAGCCTTTTCTCCTGCAATTACCAAAACCAAAGCTTGTGCTCTTGCTTCTGCTAACACTGTTCACCAGTGCCCTGCGATGTTCATTAATCGCCCATGGCCTCTCCATGGATTCCCTTTGTGCATAGTTTCACACTCAGAATTCATGTCCTGTTCATTAGTCAGGGTGTTCTTTTTTTTTTAAAGGATGTTCTTTATCTCATATTTTCCAGCTGATGCTTAACCACAGCTTAGTTACTACACAAACTCACTTGCACAGCCAACAACCTGATTGTAGAACTCGGTCATCTCTAGGACTATTACTACCTGCAAAATCCTCTCAAAGTTCATGTCTGATATTGGTGCTTCATTTCTGCATGAGGATGTCGATGATTTATGAGTATACCTATGAGATTCTGAGATTCTGGGAAATGTCAATAAACACCAGATTAATTAAGTTTTCGCAACTATGGTATCCAATCTTGCTGCAAATCATGTAAATGTGAATATGTAGGTGTATTCAGAGACAAATAATAAAGCAGTCTTTGTTTGTAATAACCTAATTCAATCATATTAGCAAATAAGTCAATCATGTGAAAAAGTAGAAGGATCTAGATTTAATTTATGGAAAAATAAAACCCTGTAGAAATAGGCCATCCAGAAATTGATAAAATAACCATGACAATGGACTGTTGTCCAAAAAATGTACTAGTGAGAACTGGAACTAACCTTTCTAAATTGCATTTCCAGCCCTCCTTAAGTATTTGAGGAGCCAAGGGCACTTTGGACATTAATATTTAAGAGCATTACTTTTGTCATTGTAGTTCATTGAACTAAAACTTCCAATATTTGGTTGAGTTGATACTGAAATCGAATATATCTTTTTTGATTACATGGCTTGATTTGAGTCTGTTTTTTTATTTTTATTGCTTAGGCAAGAACAATTCTCTCGAGTTATAGGAATGGTAAAATGCCTCATTGGTTCATCATTGGGCTGGGAATTGTTTTGTGGGGTGTGAGGTAAGCCCCAGTAATTCTGTGGCTGTGTTTCTTTAAGACCATTTGAGGCAAAAAATGCAGCATCTGAATGTTGTACACATGCCCCAAACGCCACTCGTGTACATCATTGCCTTTTTAGGTATGCTTATGTTTCTGGGAGACCTTCGTCCATAAATTCGAGCCATCATTTGGTTTAATCAGTGCAGTACATTGTGATTCCGGGAAAAGGAAACAGTAGCATCCTGATTTTCAGTTGGGACCATTAACCATGTAAATTCTATTCTTTAGCTTCATGTGGCAGTTTTTTTTAAAGCATCAGCATTGTTCAGTTTTAGACAGGGGTTTTCTTCCTTTGTCTTTAGCCTAATCAGTGTTTTCATTGGACCATTTCCCATATAGTGGAAGACTAACTTTAAGTTTCACCCAACTATGTCTAACAGTGAGAATCCGTAGCAATTATTTGGTTCTATTTAAAATAACGAACATATCTACAAAGACCCTCTTTTCCAAAAGTTCAATGAATTTTGAGAGCCAAGGTCATTCAGAAAAGCTTTAGTTGCACTGGAATTTGCTTGAGTTGCATGTTGTCTTTGTCCTCGTCCAAAAATGGCAAGATACTGACGGCAAAGCACACACACCAAGTTGCTCTATTGTCAAGTCAAAAAGCAACTGGAGGTGAAAGCATTCATTGGAATGGTTTAAGCTGCCTAGGCCAACACCTGTCATTTCAGGTTAGCATTGTTTACACAGTTGCACCACAGTTAAGGAATGCAATTTACCTCACAGAATTTACCTCACCTTTCAGAGAGATCTCAAAGGCTTGTGGGGGCAGCTGTGCCCTTTCTTGCAGCTCTTCCAGCAGCCGTACCTTGCTGCTCCTTACAGCAGCAAGAGATGCTCTTGTTTTGTGTGGTGTCTTATCTGGATTCCTTCTCTGATTGTAGACGTTGGGTCCACTGGCACTCTCCTTATAATTGCACAAGGCCAGGGATAACCTGGAGATCCATAACTCTGGAGAACCTCTGGCCAGAAACCCCAAGCTCTGACTGCTGAAGAAATGCCTGGCTGCCATCTCCTTGCATTGCATTTGTGAATGTGCATAAGGAGAACCATCTTTCACTTCACATACCAAAGTGCATGAAAGAAAGTAGTCATTTTCCCTACAGAGCACTGAAAAGGCTGCATTTAGATTCCACAAGTGCTTTGAGGCCTGCCCCCATAGAAAAAAGAAGTCAAAAATGGGAGCAAGTGCAGAGCAAGGCCATGAAGATGGTCTGGGGCTTGCAGTGAAGAGCGGAGAGGATGAAGGGACTGTCCAGCAGAGATAAGATGAAGGAAGGGAGAGGGCATCATCCTGCAGCCATGCACTGCCTAAGCAGGTCAGTTACAGAGAAGACGGTGACTGACTTTGTTCAACGTGAGACAAGCACTAGCTGCAACCAGAGGAGTTCCCGCTGGGCATTAGGAAAAGCTCCTTCCACGCAAGAGTGGTGCTGGGAGGTGGGAGATTCTCTGTCTTTGCCGGTTTTCAGAAGCCCTCAGCTGCCTGACAGAGCAGTGGAACAGGCTGCCCAGGGAGGTTGTGGAGTCTCCTTGTCTGGAGGTCTCCAAACCCGCCTGGATGCCGCCCTGTGCCACCTGCTCTAGGTGTCTGCTGGAGCAGGAAGGTTGGACCAGATGATCTCTAGAGGTCCCTTCCAACCTGGAACATTCTGGGATTCTGTGATTAGACTAGACCACCCATGCAGTCCATCCCCAAGCAGATGCTGCAAGACCTGACTGCAGGAGTAGTGAAGAATTTTTTTTAAATAACAATAATTATTGTTAATTACTATAACAGTAAAAAATGGAGAATTTTTTTTAAGAGATGGAAAATATAAGAGTCTATACATTTTGTTTTGGGTAGAGCTTTTGTGACTATGTATATTTGTATGATCCACAGAACTGTCAGATTTTGACTAAATACAGAATGAGTCCGTAGGAAAAAGGAAATCCTTGATAAGAATGTGCCCCAAGTTTTCTTCTTTTTTTTTCTTTTTTTTTATGACAGATGGTAAAATCGCCTTGTCTCTGGAATGAGTAATGGGAATTTTCAATATAATTACTCCTGCCAAAGGCACATTCACTCACTGTAATAAAGGTTTCCAGCCTGATGCCTAAAAAGTAGTGCTCTAGACTCCCCAAACCTTCCCCAATATTTCATCTCAAAGCCCTAATATACAATTGGACTTGCATTCTTTGTTTTTTCACTGTTTTTTTGAGATTATTGTAGCCAGACATGTGGTTTTCCCTAAATGGCAGAGGGTACTTTGCAAGCACAGGTTTTTGCCACTTAGGAAGATGCACAAATAGTCTGCGGATCAGTCCTGCTTTCCGAAACTGAAAACTTTCGGCATGTGACAGTTTTTGGATTAATGTTTGCTTTCGGCCTCTTAGATGATGTAAAATATTTACCATCTTCTTAGAAAGTAATGTTTGTAGTGTTTTAGGAAACCCATAAGTACTTCTTCCAATATGATTCATAAAGAAGAAGGAGTAATTTTCATGGCTCTCCAAATATGGCTTTATCAATTTTAAAACTATATCTAGTCTAGTTAAAACCTAGGTGATGGTGGCCTTGGTGTTTATTGACTGCAAGATTCACTTTCACAAAAATACCCTGTAATTTGGCCTTATCCAGGCCACAAATGAAAAGTGGATGTAGGCAATGGAGCCTGGCAAAGCAGAATATTCTTCATGCGTGTTGCATGCAAGGGGGTATTTTCTTAGCCCTTGCATTGCTCATGGAGATAATGGTCATCAGAAGCAGAATAAGGAACTGCTGTTTGTGCTGTCCTTGGAAAGAGCAGAGCTGAGACAGCAGAAGGTAATGGATAGGCTCTGCAGTAGTTGCCAAGAAAGGATTTTTCTAAGCAAGCACTCGTCCTTAAGTTGGAGCAGGATTTTATTTTTAAGAGGAGGTTTTATTTCTTGCTGTAGGTTGGCCTGAGCAGAATTTATTAGCAGTAATGATATAGGACAAAAAGATAAATTTCACATTGAAAGTCATGTTATTAAGGAACAAAAAAAAAAGAAGGCAAAACAGCATGTACTTCCAAAATAGGAGGTTTTTTTAAAACATTGCAATATTATTGCTTTATGTCCTTGCTGAAATGGTATTTCATTAAAATTGAAGTCTTGATGCAGAAAACATGTTCTGACAAAGCTTATTTTAAGCTAATGTAGCATTGGGAGGATTTTCTTTGTTTCTGAATATGAGTGGTGTTCCAAAACTGATAACTTCTTTCTTGAGAAAAATATATTTGGTTAGATGTATTTCTTGAATGTGCTTGTTTTGTACTGCAAGCATACTGTCAAACAAAACAGAGTCTGATGAGACATCTTTTTCTTTGGATTTAGAGAATTGAAGAGAGAATATGGGGAAACTATCATTCAAAGTTTGGTTTTAGGGTTGTGTTGCAAAAGATTTTAATCAAGGACTGACTGTTACTCAAGTGTATATCAAGTACACAGTGTTCTTGGAAGTTCAGAAATAATTTACTGCAGCCAAGAATTCTCCTATTCTTCATTTGAAAATCACCAGAATGGTTAAAATGAGAAAAAGGAGTGCATGTGTCAAATCCACTATTTTCTATCAGGTAAGAAAAAGCTTTGGAAAACTTTGAAACATCATAGCACTTTTCAGAAGTCCCATACTAACAATAAGCGTCTAACTTAAATAAATCAGGTCCTCGTACTTTCTCTTGCAAAGTTATTGTGTTTACTCTCTTCTGGTACATGCATCCATTGAGATTTGTGTATGTAAATTTGGAGGTTCCTTTATGATCTGCTATTTGGAAATCTTGAGGCTAACAAGATCAGTAATAATTGTTACTGAAAGAGACTGAAAAATCCATTTTCCCAAAGCAGGAATACTAATGGTGGTCATGGCTTGAGCAAGGGAGTTGGACGAGATGATCTATAGAGGTCTTTTCCTTCTCAGTGAGGAAAAGATTTGAAGACATCATTGCTTTTATCCATCAGCCTGCAATAGGGTCAGCTTAAAGAGCTCTGGGCATGTGGGAAAAGTAACTGGGAAAGAAAATTGAATTATGCCCATGACAAACAATATGTTGCTAACTATTTTGTTGTTGTTTTGCAGTGAAGAGTTAACAGTACATTGTTCTTGGCTACCAACACCAGCAACAGAAAAAATAAATCCCGTTGCATTGTTCTGCCTGTCAAGTCTTTCTCCGTTTATGAACAAGTTTGCATGCTTGACATGACACACTTTTCAAGTCAGTTTTACACAGCTGCCGTTGTCACCCCTGCTTCTCCTCTGCTCTCACGGAAGCCAGTTCTGAAAAAGGCTTTCCATTCAGTGTTTTATCTCGTGCTTTTCTAAGAGGAGAGCCCCAAGAGAGCAGATGGGAATTGCCAAAATTCAGGGGTCAAAATATTAAGTTACCTGGCCATTTATTTCCTAACCAGTTTTCTAACATAGCTTTTGAAGAGTAGTGCTTGAAAGAGGGCTGTTATGAATCTCAACAACAACAAAAAGCCAGGAAAGATAGCTGAGGATGAAGATGACTATTAATCCTGCACAGGACCAGTTGGCATTTGAATCATCGAAGAAGCTCCACAAAACTCCTTGTTAGTGGTTGGTTTTAACAAAAAAAGTTCTGTAAAATCTGCAAGTATACTATATCAGGCAGTAAGCTTTCAGTAAGCTGAATGAGCCAACTGGCACAGAGTACAGTGGTGATAAAATAACAGTAAAATTAATGTAGGGAGAGGTACCTGCTAGCTCAGTCCTTCTACGCGGGAGTTCAGTTTGTTTCAATACCAATTTCACCAGTTGCAGGAATTTGCCTCTCAAAATCTGTAATGCAAAGTGCTTGAAAAGAAGAAATAGGAGAGAGATCTCATTGCCTTGAGCTAGTGTAGAAATCCTGAAAAACATTAATGAATCTCTGCTCCACTAAATACAAAATGTCTGTGGGTTGCATTAAAAGGATATTGTTTTTGAGAAATGAGGATGGTTGGCTCCTCTAATGCTAATTATTTTTTTTTCATTAGCTAATGATTTTAAGTTATCTTACACGGAAAGGAGTTGATTTAGCATAACTGTTGCCCTGCATTCTTCATGAAAAATTAATTAATCAATTATCAGGATAAGTAAGGGATGTAGGAACTCTATTCTAGCTATAGGCAATATGCCACAGCAGCTGCTAAATCATATTATCTGTTATTAAACATCTTGTATTTTAATAATGTATAATTCTGTTATTGGGGTCTGACTCACTGGCAGTATTTCATAATCGTCTTTGTTCTGATAATAAGTTATATCCAGCCATTGTCTTAAGTGTCAGTTCAAAGCTTGCATATTTTAATGAGACGGGTTACCTGCTTGGGAGATCTCTGTGATTTGCAGCTTGCTTTCCAAGCATGTTTTATCAGAACAAGAGAAAGCAACTTAGGGACTCTTCTTTTGATAGGAGATAGACAGCTGGAGCCACCTTCGGCAGCATCATTGTGCACCACAGCACTTGGAAACAATGCGTTTATAAAGCAATTACTTGTAGTGGAGGAAAAAAATGGTAGCAGAAAGATTCTGTCTCTCACAAATGCTCTAACACCTCTCCAGTCAGAACCTGAGCACTGGTTCAAGAGGAGCTGAATCAACAGAGAGATACTTAGGTGAAAGAAACTGGCTGTCTGCTGGCCATGAGCTTGGCTTGTTGATACGTCTGCTGTATTTGGCCACTGTATTTGTCTGGCCAGCCCGTGTCTTCATTTCTGGTGGTGCATTTCTCCATCCAGTCAGATTCTGCTTTCCAAGTTTGAACTGGAAATTTGCAAATGTCATTTAAGGGAGCAAGAGTGGAGGAAGGAAAGCTTTAACACTGTAAAAGATGTAAGTACGCAGGGAAGTGCTCCTTGCTTCCAGGACTCAATGACTGGTTTTGCTCCACCTAGTTTAGGATAGAGGGCTTCTCAGTGCTTTTCTTATCCTGGGAAAGTATTGGTAGATACTTGTGTGAGAACTGTCCAGGCAGTGCAAGATTTCTTATAAATGGTTACAAGTTGTGATTTCTTCTGACTTGTTTGAAAAGGGCTGCTCCAAATGGCAGTAGGTGAGCAGCAATCTGCACCTTCTTTTACTTTGGCCATGTGGCCAAAGATATCAGCTACAGAACATTCAGTGACCATATGCAGTGTATCTAAACTGTTCAATATTAAGAAAGGAACAACTGTCTGACAGTGATGCATAGCTCATAGCACTTTGCTTGCTATATATCTGTGTGCTTCCTCGTTGATTTAAAAGATTCCAATATATCTGCCCTTACTACTTACTTCTGAGAACTGTAGTAGACTGTTCTCCAGTTCATGCAAGACTCCATAAATTAGAAGCCACCTGTGATTCCACTAACTTAATGGCAGAGTCATAAAGTACTTCTTAGCAAAATGGATACTTAATAAACTGAAGGAAAGACATATTATATGTTGTTTCACGATAAAGTTCTCAGGGATGACACCCTGGCTTAAAGAGATCATTTATAGAGCAGTTATGTTTTGAAAAATAGTTTCTGCTGTTTAAAAAAATAAACCAAGATTCTAAGCTTGGAGAGGTGTAATTATATGGTCTACAGTGAATTTTGCTCAACAGAAACGGTCGCTTCATCATAGCTCAACATGGCTGAAAAACATGAGTTTTTTTTATTCTCCTAACACTGCAGAGGTGTGTTTCCTGTGTATGATTCTCCTAATACCAGGAAATTACAGATTTTTTTAAAAAAGCTTTCAACACAACAAGATTAATGCTTTCTTGTTGCATCTTGCTGTGTCCTCTTAAACTGGGTCTTCTTAAAAACCCTCTCCCATTTGTAACATGTTTATCCTTTTATATGGAAGTGATTGGGAGAGATGATGGTTTGGAGCCAGAATGTTAGGGATGGGGGCAGTGAGCAAGCTGGGAAATTTTTCTAGCCTTCTTTTAACACTTTCAGTGTGGAGTTGTCCTTTATTCTTGCTGGCTAAGCTATACAGCATTGAAACCTTCCAGACTAAAGTGCCACTGTTAGAAGGAGATGCGATCAGCTCTATCACATGCTCTGGTGTACCGGGACTCGTAGTTCATATTCAGCACAGTGCCTTATACTGCCTGGTTGCTTTCAGAAAGACAAGAGCAGACAAAGTGTTACCTGTGCTGCCCCTTCTTCCTTTTGTTTGCATGAGCCTTCCCTTGTAAGAAGACACTTGGCCCGGAAATTGTTTCTGGGGTGGAGTTCATGTCACAAGCTGATTGGAGAGGCTGCTGTCCTTTGGTCTGCATGTGCAGAAGAGGAACACTCT
Source organism: Nothura maculosa (assembly GCA_032353885.1). NCBI lineage: Eukaryota > Metazoa > Chordata > Aves > Tinamiformes > Tinamidae > Nothura > Nothura maculosa. Next base: position 310,034 of record JAUBOD010000377.1, read on the forward strand.
TCTGGTGTTGGAAAATGTGTTACTGCCCGTGGAAGTAGCCTCATTTGAGTTGCAGGGACCTTTTCCCATATGATGTTGCCTGGCCTCTCTAGGCATGGTCTGTTTTCTAGGCAGTTACTTCTCTGAGGACTCCTCAGCAGCAGTGAAGACCTTGCTTGACATCAATAAGCCTTAAAGTCAATGTTTGTCTTCATGAAAAGGGACCCTGGCTGCTGACAGGCCAAATCTAACAACTGCCTTTGGTCTTGAGATGATGACTTGATGTAGAAAAAAGGAGAGAATCACTGAAAAATTTGCAGAGGAGAACAGTTGTCCCCTGACAGGGATTGAGCAGCTGCAGGATGAGGCAGCTTTGCACCTGAGACCAGTAGGAAAAGGCAGAATTGCCAGTGTAGGTGGTGAAAACAAAATCCTAGTTTAGGTTCCATTTGTTTCAGGCTGTCCATGGGGGTACCAGACTGGCTGGTGCAGACCCATTGAGCAATCCCAGCCCACTACCCAGGAGCAATTCTTGTCTTTCCCTGAACCATGAACTAGAAGCTGTTGTACTGCCCCACTCCCCACTAAGAAGCACGAACTAATTCTTTGTTTTTCTTGCAGGAGCAGTCAAGGTTTCATGCACATGAAACTGATGAAAACCAAAGAAAAATACATCCTGGGTCAGAACAGTCCTCCTTTTGGCACCGTTCCAGAAGTCATCCACTACTACACTACAAGGAAGCTGCCCATCAGAGGAGCAGAACACTTGTCACTTCTCTACCCAGTGGCCGTGAGGACTCTCTAATACCCCCTTCACCCCTTGGTGTGGATGGGAGGTGAGCGACAATGTTGGGTGCACAGGTTCCACTCCTGGCATTCAGCACTTCAGCCTGTGATGGAGAGCGGCCACCTCCAGCCTTGGACACAGAGGCTCTCTGCAGAGATCTGTGTGGGACTGTGTGTATGGTACTTTGACACTGCAGCATGCCTATACTTAAGAGAAAGGGATCTCATTTTAGTGCAAGGAGAATAGATAACCTTCACAGAGCTTCTCTGAAAATGAAGGTGTTTTCTAAAACCACGTTCTTCCATGGTTTAGAAGAGAATCAACAACTTCTCAGTATTAAAGCACCAGCAACGTTCATTCTCTTGCTAGGGTGAGAAACTTATGCATGTGAAAAATAGAACCTAACACTGAGGGACACACTTTTCCAACAAAATACTGGGGAACTGTGAAGGAGCTATGTAGAAGGCAAGTCACCATGGTTTTGAGTCGTCAGTTAGGTTGATGTGTCTTTTTTATGCAGTTTTTTGGAGTAATTGAACAATGCAAAATTCTGTTAGACACACAAGCCTAACAAATAATTTTGTGATGGCAAATAATGGTCCATTATTTATGAATAGGGGATATAATGAAAATAGTGGATTAATATATATTTTTATCCTTTCTGGTACATTAGTAAATTTCTAAGGATTGTTGTCTTCATTTGCAAGTTTTACTCATAAATGCAGGTGGGTAGTTAAGAATATGTCATTTTAACCCATAGGTTTGTATTTATGCAGGAGGGTGGCTGAAAATTTTTGCAAAGCTTTTGCAGGCAAAATTTTGACTTGCGCATTTCACCTGGGGCAAACTATTGCCCTACTGAGGCAGCAGATGTGTGTGTCATGTTGCCTCCACAAGCTGGATTTTTCATCCTTATAAATTAGGTGGTGCAGTGTGTATCAGAGCAGGGTTTTTTTTCCAGTGTAAGTGATATTCTTAGCACATGATCCTTTAATACATCCTTCCTGGCTAAGTATCATTTCCTGCAAGAGCTTCATGCTGGACTGAAGCACTGGAGAAACTACCCTACCTCAATCCTGCCAGCCTAATTCCCACCTGCTTTTGAGATAGCTGATATGTATCAGCTATGAAGGCAATAAGTGAAAAAGTGTAATTGTGCCAAAATGCTGGAACTGAGGAATCAGTCCTGACTGGATGCCACCTTGCACCTTGTCTGGGATGGTCATCAAGTATTGGAGTAGCAAATAGCATGCAGTTTGCGTATTTTACAGATTACCTTAGGACTGTGAAACTGTTATTTAATTCAGCTTTCTTTCCCACTCTTTCCTTCTATGTATGCTTTGAAATAAGTACAATCTGAAAAATAGAATGGAATGATCATTCTTTTAATGGTTGCAAAGTAGTACTACACTGTATTGTCTAATATGAAAAGAACTTCAAGATGATCCATAGTATGCCATCGATGATGAATGTTCTGCTGCCTGTCCCTGCCCTCTTCAGATCAGGTCAATACACGTCATACAGATATGGAAACAGTTTGTTGCACCTCTGGGGATCAATTTTTGGGTCAACAAACAAAAATCATGTCGGAAAATGTTGGTTGTTGGTGGATGGGGATTTTTTTAGAGTTTTAGAAAGACTGAGAGCTTCTCAGTAACTGCAGCATAAATAAACCCAAGATTTTGTTTGCACTGTAATATTGTCTTTGTTTATTTAAGTGATTGTACGGTGTTTTTCCAGTGAAGGAATTCTCTTCATAGACGTTTTCGTATACAGTGAAAAATGTGGTGTGTTGCAGTGTGCAGCATTGCTCATGGCTGGAAGACATTACAGCAATCATGCCTATGAAAAGCCCATTAAAAGTTTATTTTTAAAAAATATAATCTTCTCATTTTTCTTCCTGTAATTGCGGGGCTTTCCATTTTGTTCATATTTATTAAGATTGTCTTGAAGAACTAACATTTGTTGTAGCCTTTCCGGAAAAAAATATGGTTGTGTGATTTAACTGCAACATTGGCAGCTCTGCAATGAAAACAGAAATTACTCTATAAACTTTTTTTACAATCCAGAAAATCAGAGGTGTCTATTCTGATCTGCCTTGAGTAAATCTTGACACCTGGAAAAGCCTCATCCAAGACACACTAAGTGTCTGACTGGCACCCTCTTACTTCTTGCTTAAGATTCTTAAGGAATATCCAGTTATTACTGTTAACAGCATAACACTGGCGCTTTACTTTTTCCAGATTTTGCAAGAGATGAAAATTACAGCTCCCCATTTTTTTGTGATTATTTATTGGCAGGTCGAGAGCCCCTGAGCTGTGAATATCTGTGGGACAGGAGGGAGAAATTAAGTGGATTTGGTCTCATATCCTCTTACCTGGTTAGAATAAGCTTTGAGATTTATTGAAGAACAGTTGAAGCATAGTATTCAGTATGGATTTTGCATTTGAAGGGGTTGCAATTGATCATCTCCAAAGATCCCTTCCAGCCTTTAATCACTCTGCGTTGTTTGATCATGGTTGATTCTCTTTCAGTGAAATTAAGCCACTGTCGTCAGTATACAAAGGGGGCAGTAGGGTTCTTTTGGTTCCAGAGGTTCAAAAGAAACATCTCCAGCTTCTCGGAGAGCATGGTCTGAGTGAGGGCTCTACGTAGAGACCATTGCTTCTTCAAGCATCACATCTCTGTGCTCTCCTGCCAAGGCTCAGGATTTTGCTCCTTCTGCAGTCATGCCAGGCAGGGTTCAGGTCCTGAGCACAAACGGCAGATAGCAACACTGAAGGAGAGTGAAATCATCCCAGCTATGCCTGTGTATTTCCCTTGCTAAGGTGTAAGTTGAGATAGTTGTTTGATTTTCAGCTGGGTGGAGGGGAGAGCCTGCCCATCTCCTTCCCTTCTGCTCCGCCAGCTATTCACATTGGCCTAAGGTTGTAACTAGTGTGGTGTTTGACATGAGCAAGCTCTTAGACCTTGAAGAGGTTCTGCCCAACACACTGCTGTCTTGACCCTTTGGAGAAAGGAAACAAGACAAAACTGCAGAATGCTTGTCTGCACTCCTTATGGGTGGGGGGAGAAGACAGCAAGCAGTACAGTCTCATCTTTTTTGTGTAGTCTTTTCCTTACAATCGTTTGGAATTATCCCACAGAAAACACTGCAAATAGCTACTGGAGCAAATCCCATGAACAGGTACTAAAATTAGCCATCTAGATCAAGAGACTGTGAATAATTGCTTGAGAAAAAAAGGAAATTAAAGAAAAACTAGGGTTGAACAAAAGTTATGGCATTACAGAAGCTTGCTTGGAGTGAGATACAGCTGCCACTTCCCGAATGGTTGGTAGGCCTGGACTCGCTCCACCACAGCTCCATAGGCCACACAATCTGCTCTCCTCACAGCTGCAAAGAGGAGTAAGGGAGGGTGGAGCAGAGTGAAGACCCTCTCTCTTGTACCTGAGGGCACCATGCAACTAGTAGCTGTCCAGTGGGAAATATAGTAAGAAGTCAAGTGCTGGAACACCAAGGAGTACAAATCACTCGCTTTGAATGAACTTTGCTCATTAAAGCTCATTATAATGGCAACAGACAGCTCCATCCCTAAAGTTATCCACCTCTGAGGTACAACCACCCGTCCCTGAGCATGCACTCTGGATTTTCAATTGGCTATGCCTTTGATGAAAAGTGAGAGTTTGACACCAATGAATATCAAAAGTAAGTATGACTACAGTCACTGGGGCTCCATCTGAATGTAGAAAAGAACATAAGAGAGAAACTACAGAGGGGAAAGATGGGAGAAGACTCAGTTGTAACTTCCAGGATTGGTCAACAGGGCAAATCTTTCTCCCTCCCTCTCGGGTTGCAATGCTGCTAAGGAGACTCCTCAAGGTTAAGAGTCCTCTCCCATCTCCTTGGGTGAGTCATGATGGGGCATGGGGTTCTCTAGAGCTCGCTAAGAACCCCGTGCTGTAGTAGAAATTTTCCCATACTGCCATTCAAACCCTGCGTTGTAAAGGTTGCATTTGAATAAATCATTCTATTTGTGAACTCAAGTAGTTGTTTTGAATGCAGTCAGACCTATAGTCAACAGACCATTTGTGAATCCAGTGCTGCCACAGTCAGGCCTATAGCTCCTATTAAGAGATGAGTCCAGCAACCCCCAGTCCCTCTAAGCCTGAGAATCAGCTAGAATACAAGAGGATTCATCTCTTACTGAGTTCACCTCTACACCCCAGCCCTCTTCAAACCACAACAGGGACTGCAGCACCTCTCATCTGAGAAAAGGCTACGAGAGCTGGGACTGACAGAGCATGGAGAAGCAGTTCAAGCAAAGGTTCAAGCAGTACCATGCAAATGTGTATAAATATCTAGAAAACTAGTATAAAGAAGGTGGGGTCAGACTCATTTTGGTGGTGGCCAATGATAGGACAAAAGCCGATGGGCACAAACTGAAGCACAGAAAGTTTGTGTGAATATGAGAAAAACTTCATGACTGTGAGGGTAGAAGAGCATAGGAAAATGTTGCCCAGAGTTTGTGGAGTGTCCTCTAGAGATATGCAAAACCCACCTGGACATGACCCTGTGCAACAGGCTTGTGCAGCAGGTTGGACTAGAGGATCTCCAGAGGCCCCTCCCAACCCCAACCGTTCCATAATGACAATAAAGTCTATGCTTCTAAAGTCCAGGATTGTGATCTTTGCCCTGTACTCTCCTGTAGTAGAAGGTCCAACAGCGCACCTCTCCTCATCCAGTCCTCTGCTGCTTGTATGAGGAGTTGCCATCCACTGTAGTAGATCCAAATAGCGAGAAGATCTTAGATTGCTCTTGCCCTCCTGTGTTATCCCACCAGCAGATTATTACAGTAGTAAAAGTACAGGGAGGACAAAGACCTGTGAATGCGAGGGTACTTTCTTCTATCTGTAGAAGGCCTCACCTGCTTCTTTCTAATCAAGTAGTCTGTAGCAAATATTCTCAGTAGTGTCATTCATGTTAGGCTGACCCTTAATCCTTACCTATAAATGCTCAGACAGTCCCATCTTCCACCCCTCAGGAAAAACACCAGACGTTCTTGCTGTTCTCTCACCTGATGGGTAATTCCCTCCATGCACATTCCTGAGTTGCTTTTCCTAGAGAACGTGTAGCCATTCATTACAGCATTCAAATCCTGCAGGCTATCCCATCACATCTCCACAAGCACAGTGAAGACTGTAGCCCTGCAACTGATTGCTTAATTTCTTCTGTTAATTCTTACGTAGCACATATTTGTCTACAAGCACTTCAGAAATGCATGCAAACACACTGATTTCCATGAAGGGATGCGGGAGTTTTCCCCATAGTGTTGTCTTAAAAGTCCCCCCTTGCCTGCCCAAAGATACTTGAGATACCCCTACTTAAGCTGTCAAAAGGATCAGAGGCCTTCCTGCTGTTATGAAAAGTCACTAGCTCCCATCATTCACTGCATACTGTGCTTGTTTTGATTTGATTTTTATGCAATGTGATTTTTAAGCAATGAAAAAGACATAACTCAGATATACTTGGCACAGTCTGTTCTTACTGGACTCATTTGGATATGAAGCGCAGAGTCAGAGGGAACAGAGGTAATGTCAATGCAATTAAAAATGCACCTGTATTTGCAAGTCATCCCGTTACATGATGTTACAGTGGAGGTGGAAGAAAAGCTGGTGTGAAAGAGCAAGGTCTCTCAGGCCCGCGCCTGTTCTCCACCTTGGTGACTATAGAGTCCTGTGCCCTGATGGGGTAGCAGGGCTGCACATGGCCAGCAAAGCAGGAAAGCACAAAAGACTAGTAGCACCAAGAACTCTGTTGTGAGAAACCGGAAGGAGGCCTTCTGTTAAGTAGTTAAGAGTTCTCTCTTTTATTTATGTATTTTAAATGTCTTTCCTCTTCTTCAACTGTTTGAGCTACACCCGGAACCATTTGTGCTGTCACTATGTTCTCTATCTGGCTACGGTGTTACAGTGATGAAATCTCAGCAACTCAGAGGTTGCCTTCTGATTTACACAACTGAAACTGAGACCAGAATGCCAGTTTTTCTTTTTTTCTTTATTTTCTTTGCAATCAAATAAAACCTTTTTGCTGCAGATAAAATCCAAAGTTATATTTCTTTGTGTCCTCGATTAGTCCGGTTCTTGTGACTGGGATTGTTCATCCAGCAGCATTTTCTGCGGAACTGCAAGGGGAAGGGGCAGAAATCTGCCAGGAGCTCTACCTTGCTACCGTGTTGTTGTTCTTGAGACAATATAAACCAACCTTAATTTTAAGGGATTTTTTATTGTAGTGATGAAAGAGGATTATTTTTTTTATAAAGACAACAAATGGCTTCTTGCATGTGTTAATGTCTGTAAAGGGAAGCTGCCCCAGTCAAGTTCCATACTAAGAGAAAACATAGTCAGCCTATGAGATGGAACTCCTACTACAAGGAACTACCTTATAACTTGAACTTTGGCTCCTTTTCTGTCTGAATCCGAGGAGATGGATCTTGCTTTTGTCTGCTTGTTTGTTTTCTAAGGTGAAGCCCATAGGCCTCCCGGCTCCTGATGTGTGCGAGCCTTTCCTTCCTGCTTTGGTTTCCTCAAAACAAGGCGGCCACCCAGCGGCCAAAGACGGTGGTTGTTGCCTGTGTAAACCAAAACATTACTGCTATGCACCAACAAAATCCAAAGAGAAATTACAATGGAGACTTGTATGGCTTGTATGTATTCCTGCTGGCCACTACCACAAATGCCCAGGAAGGCCTGTGTAGAAAGTCCTCACTTCCTAGAGAAAACGGGTGGTTAGGACCACATCTCTCTATCATCTCAGACCCATTATTTTCCTCCTGGATAAAACCCACCAACTGTCTAAGGTCTTTTGCTTCCCCAACCAAACCCCATCCTTCTCTTTCTTTCACTCATCCACTGTGGACTGTGATCTTGGCCCACATCAGACCAAGCCCTATCTTGCTTGTAGTTGCCCAACCACAGTGGCCAGCACACACATCAACGTGCTTTCACTCCACCTTATCAGACATAACATACCTCTGCCAAGGAGTTTCCCTGCACTTCCACTCCTGGTATCTATGATATGATGATTCACCCTGCAGGTTCAGAAAGGCCAGGTTCTGCAGAGATGTGAGAGTGGTGGGCAGCTCTCAGGAGAACAGTGGTTCCTCACTGAATATGGTCAAGATTTGATCAACCACTCCAGCAGATGTAGCTCTGGCTTGGTAACATCCAATAACACATGGTAGACAACACTCCTAGTCATACTCAGAGACAGAGAGCATCGTGATACACAGCATGAAGCTGACAGGCTGCTCCAGGCACATAGAAAGAGGAATCCAATGTGAAATAGTGAAGGGGTGGGAGGCAGGCAGGATAGGTGCATCCCAATGCTGTTTTGCCCTCGGGCCTTCACCCTAATTGCAGGGCACCATCCAGGGAACTTATGGACCACTCTGCAGCCACTGTACTCTACTTCTCTCTTAAGCAAGACTACAAATGAACCCTCCCAAGCACAGAAAGCAACACACCCAGGAATTCTGGTGTCTGGGCAGCCTGTTCGAGGGCTCTGTCACTCTCACAGAAAAGAAGATCTTCCTCATAAGGAGATGGAACTTTCTGTGTTTCAATCTGTCCCCATTACCCCTTATCTTCTCACTGGCCAGCATCGAGAAGAGTTTGGCTCCATTATCTTTCCCCTCTACTATTCGTACGTAGTGATAAAATCTCCTCTTAACCTTCTCTTCCCCAGGATAAACAGGCCCAACTCACCTAGTCCTTCCTCACAAGATAGGTGCTCGAGTCCCTTAATCATCTTTGTCCCTCTGCAAGGGATCTTCTGTAGAACTTCCACATCTCTCCTGGCCAGAGGGGCCCAGAACTCCATGATATATTCCAGGTGTGAAATTCTGAGACCTTCTGAAACCTGCGTATGTTCTCAAAATTGTCAGGGCCCTATTTCCATCAGAACAAGAAACAAATGGGATGGACATAAATAGAAATTAGAGTTCTGCTTCTTTTAAAGCTATTTCAGGTTTTTCTGTAAAAAGGGAGGGGGAACAGTCTCCTTAATGTTCATTTTTGCTTCTCTGCATAAGTAAGCTCACCATTTGGAAACCTTCAAACAGACCTGAGCACAAATTTAGAGTAGTTGTTGTGTTATCAGTACCAGAGAAGTGTGAAAACAATCTAATCAGACCCTTCCAGAAAACTGATGAAGTTTTTTTGCTTCCACAGAGTATGATAGATAATGTAGGATGTTGTCTCCTTAATTTTGACACCAGCACTGATTGAAGTAATGCAGAGAAGGACCTGAGGAAAGATCAGTATCATCACTGAGACCCTTTGCATCATTGAGGTTTTGGTCAGAGCTAAGCAATATACTATTGTACAGACATTCCCAAAATATGAAATATCAGCTAGGGATATTTCCTAGGTAGGAACAATGGCAGGTCCAAATGGAATCAAAGGCAGGTCCTTAAAAAAAGACGAGGGAAGAAAGAGTGAAAAGTGCTTTCTCTTATGAGCAAGAAAACTTCATCCCATCATTCCTTCTTTGTTCAATAATAAGTCTTTGAATGCTATTTTTATTCAGGCAGGACTGCATCAAAAACATCTGAACTTTCTTTACCCTATTTCCTCTGCAAAACAGTTTCAGCTCTCCAATTTTAAATTACCATAGAGATCAGGAGACGTATTTCATGACATTGCCCAGCTTGGCATTTTCCTGCAATTAGCAAAACTGAAGAGCATTTCTGAAGCAGAACATGAAGTGAATTGTGTTGGGGGGGTTGACCTGGGCCGGGAGGAACATGAGTTTTTGACATGTACTATGATGAACATGGTTTTTAAAATCTTGCCACCAGATGTGTTTTGCAGGCTCAGCTCTCTCCCAAGTGCTTAACTAAGTAAGCATACTTGTAGGATTTAGGAACCTTGACACCTCTGTGAATGCCAGCTGAAGACATTCTGTTCACGTAGATGTATCTGCAGTTTTCTTTTCATGGCCCATGTTTCTTTCAGAAACAGCCTTCACGAGGCTGAGAAACACTGTGTTACTGTTGGTGTCTTGTTCTCAGTGGTGGATGGTGACAGTCTCATCCTTGCAGACAAGAGGCATTCTCCCTAAGCATCTTAGTGCTCCTGTGGAAGATTCTCTGCAATTTGTTGGCAGAGGAGAAGAAAAACTTCCCTTCACCTGACAGCTACACCCTAGCTAGCAGAGACCAGAATACAAGTGGCTATAAGTGTGCACTACTGTCTCTTGTCCTCTGTCTCTTGTCCACTGGATAAAACAGGTCTTTTCCTGGCTGCTCTTGCAGCTGTCTTGTGGCCTGGAGCTATTCTGTTGAACTGCAGGATTTGGGTTTGTGTTTTTTTGTACATCATGGGAACCCTATCAGACTGTTTAAGTTCCAGAATATTGACCATCCAGAATGATTTGATTTCATCTGCAGGCTTTCTATTGAACCTCAGGGAAAAATGTACAAACAAGAATGAATTGCACTAGATGGAAAGCTCCCTAGCAGGGTGTGATCTACTGCATAGAGGAAGAGGTCTCTGCATTAATGAGGCCAACTGAACTCAGCATCTGAACCATCCTCGGGGAACATTTATCTGTACTGAGATTAATCCTGGGCTTCCAGTGCTGATAAAATTCTTGCTTATCCTTGAAAGGTAATTACCAGACACAGGAAGGACAAGAAAGCTGTTCAGAGTAGTCAGCATAGATAACAAAGAGGAAATCATTCTTAAGCAATGTGATAGCTCTCTGTGATGAGCTGGCCAGCTTGGTGGATGAAGGGGAGAATAGTCAGTGTTTATCTTGACTTCAGTAAAGCTTTTGACACTTTCCCTTATAACATCCTCATAAGCAAGCTGATGAAATACAGACCAGACAAATGCACACTGAGGTGGACTGAAAACAAACTGAATGGCATTTGGAGGCCAGGTACTAGTATTGTATCCCAGGGGTGAATATCAGTGCGAATGCATCATTAATTGCTTGGGTTCTGGGACTAAATGCAGCCACAGCAAATTTGGAGAAGTTGGAGAAAAAAGACAGAAGGGGCTGATGGTTGTGTTAAATGGCTCTACTCTCCTATTCAAAGAGACACTCACAAACTGGAGAAATAGGCCAAGAAGAATCTCGTGAAGATTAACAAAGGCAAATGCAAAACCCTGCACTTCTTTGAGCAAAATAACGCCTTGGAGCATTGCAAACTGGAGGTGACCTGCTGGCAGACCAGAGAGGCACGGAAAGACTGTGATGAGTTCTGTGAAGGATCATGACAGTGATTAAGAGACTGGAGCAGTTCTCATAGAAGCTTGAGAGAGCTGGGAGTGTTCAATCTGGAGAAAAGAAGGCATATCATATAGCTTATCAATGGCTATAAATACTTACTGAGTGTTGTGCAGACACTCTGGTTTGGTGTTGTGGTCTCCAGCTATGTGCTTGTGACAGTAAACAACCTCAAGCTCTATCTGTCATCCCACTGAGGTTCTACATGCACCAAAGGACTTGGCTGTCTCTTGAATAAGACAAGTCTGATATGAACCTAGTCAAACTACAGAAACTGTCCACACTTCTCCCTGGCAGTGATTCCTGAGATGGAGCCATAGGGGAGCTCCTTTTCCCCTCTCTGCTCTCCGTTGGCAGAAGGAATACCAAATTGCACATGGACCAGGCAAGGAGGAGGAACACAGCTCATTCCACACTCCATCAATTATAGATAGCCCAGATCCCATTTCTGGGGAGTCCTCCATATCCCAGGCTATGCCGCTTCTAAGCGAGGTCCTATGTCCAATCTGTGAGACGGAGACCCTAATACAGTGACACATCATCGTTATGGAATCACTTAGCACACCGTAAAGACTGGGTGACAATGCAGCCGTGCGAGTGTCCAGCAGGAGCAAGCACATGAACACAAGGCACACCCTGGTCAAATTAAGGCTTTTATTACCCCTGCTTCTGCGTAGGGGCTCCCCAGCTCCCCAGCAGGAGGAGGCACCACTGAGAACCAGCCCATAGCGATGAAAAGGGCAGGGGAATCTATGCTCTTATACAACTACTGAGTGTGGGACTGTCTGATGTTACAATTTGATTGGTGCCCACAGCAGATAAACAGCATATAAGCATCATGTGGTACAATATAGGAGAATGAGCAGAGTATGTGTGCATGGTGTACGTGACCTGGCCATAAGCCGAGCATGGAGTACAGCGCAGTTAGGTCAGCGTGCCCCAGAGCAGTCTGGCCAGGGCCCTTAGCCTATCTCCTCAATGATCTATGGTCTCTATGCACACTAACACATCAAAAAATAAATCTCCTTGCACTGCTAGGTTTCCTCATAACACAGCTCTGCTTTCCACACAACCTCGCCAATAAATCCTCACCTGACAGCCTAGCTATGTGTTTTACTGGCACAAGCAAACCACTGGCCCTGAAAAGCTGGATTTTTTTTCAGTTTCAAAGGAAGGTGGCATGGTGAAGGTCAAGGTGGAGGGGAAACTCAGGGTGGCTAATATTAAGTGACCTCTTCAGAAGTAGATGCAGTGGCAAAAGCTGAGCAAATTCCTCCTGCGTTTGGGTGGTTCTTGGTGTCCTTGGTGTGCTGAGCACCCTGGCTCTAGGCCAGCACAGTTGTCAGGCACAACCATAGGCATAAACTTTATCTTGTAGAGAACTGCTGTGTTTAATTTTGGATACTACAACCTCATTTTAGATTCCCATTTATGGGAAAACTTAAAAAGAGCAATTCATGCACAGTAAAAGGTTTAGTGCCCCTTTTGTCTGTCCCTTTCAGGATACTTAATAAGATCTCAAAGTTAGTGCTTTCCTAATGTAACTGCATGAGTTTTAAAAATGCAATTTTCTGCTATGTATTTCTAATGTCTTAGTGGCTGAACACTTCAGAACAAAGTCTGCCTTTAGAAACAAAAGCACTAAAATGATCTTCAAAAAAGAAAAAGAGGCCATTCCCAGTGAAATTAGATCACTGCAGAAACAGTTCATCCTCCTTTTTTTAAGCAGGATTTTACTCCTGCACGGGCTGAGTGCCCAGAGAGTGAAGTATCATATTCTGGATTTTCAGTGCGTTTAGTCTCTTAGTAAATCTAGTATATATTTTTTTTCAAAATGGAATTAATTTTCAAAGCAACTTAAAACTGGGCTTGATCTTATAACCTTTTTTTTCCCAAAAAGAGGGAAGCTATAATGTCCATGAAGAAAATATTATTGAATAATTTATTTAAAATAGACATCTGTAGCTCATAAAAGAAGCACAGTAAAGACACAATAATTTTCCCCTGGCTTTTCCCTTCCAACTTGTAGCATCTCATAATTCAAGGATTCTTTGAACAGTCCATTTATATCTAAGCCACAAATTTAGTAGGTCCTACATTCTTGGTTATTTGAACTCCATTTATTTTTTAACAGTATAGCAAATGGCAGTCATAGGCTCCGCATCATGTCAGAAAATTCTTCCTGGTGAGTATCATGTAGCCATATCATCTTTTTCACTCTGAATCATCCAATGTCACTCATGACACAATGTGACAAACTTCTAGATACTGCTCTCTCACCTACTGTACTCATCCTCCATCAGACAAAGTGAAGATCTCTAACCTACGAACTATTTCTCACCAAGGGAGAGGGCAGAAGGATGGAGAAGAAAGAAGGTCAATAGCAAACACAGTATTGATGTAACACTCCAGACTTATGTTTAGCAAAATTACTTGTTTCTGTCTTGCCTTCTATCATTTGTGATAATAGCTGATTTATTATCATCTGACATGTGTCCTTAGAACGTTCTCCTATTGGAAATTCCCTTTGGATTTTTCAGGATTTTTAGGTGCTTTTTCACTGTTTTCTTTCATCTGTTCATTCTTTATGGTCATTTTCAGATAAATTTAAATCAACTGTGAAATTCATGAAAATAATCTCTTTTTACAAAATATTTCATTAATAACCTACACTGCTTTAATGATAAGTTACACTCAAGCCTAAGCTACTGTAAAGATGTGACATGCTTCTAAACCGCTTCTTTATTTTTAACCCAGTACCAGAACTCCATCAGTTTTCAATAGGCCTCTAGTAAATGTAGTTTCGCTATCTCACTAATATAAAGATCTTTTCTTGGAGAGCAACAAGACAGCTCTAACGAGTAACTGCCTTCAGTTACTGCTGGTTTGGGCCCATGCATTTTGTGCTTTTCTAAAGTGTTTTGCTGACTTTTACAGTTAGGAGCAGATAACACAAATGCAGGCCCATGACTTTGCATCTTGCCTGAAAGAATCAAGAGGCAGGAGCTGGTCCTGACATACAGAGGAAAGATTTGAGAGTCACATGTAAGGTACTGTCAAATCATTGATAAAGAAATCCTTAGATAAGGGCAAAATATTAGTAACAGCCTATACTCTTCCTGCAAGGAGTATACGCTTTCCATATAAACACAGTCTCCATTCAAATAACACAGAAAGCAACATCCTGTTCCCCTCTGCGGCTTGATCGAACTTGAGATTTATTATCAGAACATTCACACACCCAATTCACAGGCATGCTTATGCCCACAGGTCCCTAAAATCTGGCACAGAGTTCAGGTCAATCAGTATCCAAGGTTGGATACTGGACTGGTCTCCAGTTCCAACTCCAGCACTTTCTAGCTGCTAGTCCCTCTCTACACATCAACTCTTGTTGCACTATATCGTAGGCGTGGCGGCCATGGCTCAGGAACGGCACGGCGACCAACCCCAGGCCACTCGGTCCATCAGCTCACACACACCAATGTGGTGGACGGCAAATGGCGTTTATTAGAAAGTGACACAGTGTTATATAGTGTTGGTTTGCAACATCATTTCCGTCTGCTTACATCATGAACTGGACACTATTGGCT
>JAUBOD010000378.1:42339-55309 GCA_032353885.1 Nothura maculosa
AGGACTTTTTAGATAGAACAGCATAGACACCAAAGATCTACAGCTGCAATATTATAGCCTATGATGGGACTAGTGATGCAGAATTCCTAAAAGGCAACCATGGCAGAATTGCAGATGTTAGATTCCTGAGGGACAAGGTTGAGTATGTTTTTAATATCAGTAATTGTGTGTTTCATTTACAAGAAGGTAAATTACAAAATGACCATTAAATAATATCAGAAATATTTTTTCTGTAGATGCTGATTTTGCCCTTTAAAGATCTTCAGATACTTAGCACATGTCAGACCCTGCCTTATTACACCACATTTGGTCCTGGTGCCTGTCCATAACCCTGATGGGGCTCTCCAAGGCACTGAAGGATTCCTATGCAGCACAGAGTCAACATATTATTTTATGAGCTGACCTATCCAGGTTTCATGTTGGAAGACTTGTGATAGATCTTGTGGAAATGAAGGTGCTGGACAGAGCAGTGCTGTATGATGATTATTCTGGGTTGAGGGGATGACTATTGACAGTTTTCTGACTGCTTTAATTAACACCACGAGTAGGCAGACTAAAAGTTATCCTGGGACTAGGAGGGTATGAAGGTGAGTTTAAACAACCTCTATGAAATGGCTGTTGTGCTGAATGCAGATGATAGGAATAGAACTAAGAGAAGATGTGGAGCCCTGGATACCTGAATCTATGCAATTGGCATAAAACATCCTTCTTCATCTCAGTTTTATCAAATGCCGTCAGTTAGGTTCAGCACTAACGGGTATTTTTTCCAGTTGATGGTGGCATATGTCAAGTGCTGGGCACATTTATTGCCCAGTGCGCTGATGTTAAATTATACTAAAAGAGGAGTTCTTCTAGCAGTATGGCCATTGACTTTAATGAAATAGCTAATTTGATCATTTTAATTATGAAGTTGAGGCAAAGGAAGAGCATAAATGTTAAAATATCATTTTGTGTCTGTGGAGAGAAAGGTTGACATTTACTTAAACCAAAGACTAGATTGCTGAGAATGAAGGAGAGTGATAATGAGCAAGTGAAAAGGAAAATAGGTATGAAAAGGTGAGAGTATCTGAAAGCTGACAAGACACTAGAAGGACTTGACCTGGAGATGACTGGAAAAACCTTCTGGCAGGGAGAAGATGAAAAGTTTTGTAAAAAGATTTCGTCTGTTTCTTTGATTCAGAGAAGAGTCTCAGTGCTGGAAAACAGAGCCTACATTTCCTGCAGTGATGGACTGAAGCACTGGATATCACATACACAGTAATGTCTCTTGATTCTCTTCTCAGTGGAATTATTTCTGCATTTCTAAAGCTAAATTTGATCAAATTCCCACAAGAAGAAAAGCAGACACACTGATTCTCTAAATAAATAAATATAAATAATAGTGGGAGGCTAGCAACTACAGATGGTAATAAAAAATGAGTTTCTAAGAAAGAAAAGAAAGTGGGATTCCACAATCACTTTGATACCAGAAGCAGAGTAGAAGTATCAAAGCACTGCAATTGCAGACCATTCTAGCACTAAAGCACCTTCTCCTACACAGGTCATGAGAATTCTGCTCTTTTTTATAGCTATTGCTTACGGCTTCATATGAATTACCACAATTCTCTAAGTTCTCTAAGAATGCCTTCTCTAAGAATGTCTCCCCAATGAGAATTTTATCACTGGCTTCACTGGGGTCAAAATAATGGTATATGATTTTGGAAAGAGGGGTGAAGAATGTTTAGTAATTTTGCAGGGAAGCTTGTCACTTGCTATTTGATGTTATTTAGCACTTGGATGGGCACAGGGCTATGGGAAGTTCTGCTGTGTTTAAGGGTTGATTAGCTCTTATTTAACTGATCGTCGTTGCACAAGATTTGTCAGCCTTTTTCTTGGAAATTGCTTTTGTCTTAGCAAGAAGAAAATCTATATCCTATGCTGAAAGCCTGAATAATTGCTGTATTCTGTGTCAATACCTTTGCCCAAAAGCCGTCCAGTTAAAATTACCTTCAAACTTAAGCTAGGTCCTGGTACTCTTACTCCACATCCATACTTTATATTGGTCTGGAGGAATTACTATTTATCCTTACCCCTATTAGGATGTCTAAAATGATACCTGATAGGAAGGCAGAACAAGGATTTTTTTTTTCATAAGGAAGTTCTCAAGAGAATAAACTTCTTCACAAAGAAAATCTTATATTTCTAACATTTTTTGTAGCATTATCATAAAAAGAGAAACATTAATTGATTTTCCTTCTTAAAATCCAGCAGAAAGCAATCTCCTGTGGCCAAATAGTCTGAAAGACTGATATGATCTCATATTAAAGGTACATTAGATCCGACAATTTCAGTAGTTTACCATTTATGTAATTGGATATAGATTGAGCCAAAATCTCCCCAGGTGTAACTGACACCCTTGGTAGTTCTGAAGCTTTGCATCGGCTCCATTTTCTGTCAGGTAAAAATCTCTGGCTGAGACTTAGATTATCATATAGTGGTTTGATAGTTCAGTTGTGTGATTGGTTAGGGAACAGTCCCAGGGAAATCTTTCACTCATAGGTACTGCAGAGAGACACATGAGGAGCCAATTTTGACTAGTGTTTATAGCCTTTGGGTCTTCATGACTTTTCACTGAGGTTTCTGATCTGCACAGATTTTCTGAGTGATCTGGAAAATGAGGTTAGTAATGCAGCGTTTCTTCTTCACTTGAATGCTGCAGAGAAGATACATTAATACAAGACATTTAAATAGTACAGTAATGGTGGCTATGAGCATCACAAATATCTGAGTTTAATCTTGCATAGGGATATGCTCTGTTGCATTTATATGGACATGAGAACCATGATCTGCAATCAAACTATTTGATGTTCTGTGTTGAAAAACCAAAAGGCAGTGAAATAAATATCCTAACTGCAATTCCAGGGAAGGATCTTGTGAAAATAACGAACTGAAAACTGGAAAGTGCTGCTTTAGCTTCTGTTGTCATTTGTTCTGCAAGACTATGGAAATGTTTTGAAAAATAAAAGTGCTGTTTTGAGGTTCTGCTCTCCCTCTGTAATCATTCCCTTTCCCTTGCTCTAAAGCATCATGACAGCATGAAAGTTAGTAGTGATATTGCATAGGACTGAATATTCCCTCCTCCCTAAAGTCTCTCACTCAGCTCCAGTCCTGGCCTAGAGCTTCTGATCTGTTCCTCAGCTACAAAGTTGTGTTAGGAACAATTTAATGACATGGTAATACAAGAACCTTTGAGCTAAATCCTAAATGTATTTTCATGTATTCCCTGTTGCTACTCTTGCAAATTCCCAGTGAAAATAGACGTTCTTCCAAATCCGGATTTTGATTGACTAGACCGCGAGACATAGAGTCAAGCATCAAGTTCTCACAAGGCTGGGGAATGGAATTAAGATTAACCTTGTTCCTTCACTATGTAGAAATGCTGAGATACAGAGAAGTGCATAGAGTTGCACTAAACCATGCAGCCAAACTGTACTGAGCCAGGAATGCAAACCTATGTCAGAATCCCACAAGGCCATTGTGAGCTTTGGGCTTATGCATGCCATAATAAAAGTGACCCTTAATGAGGACTTGCATGAGCTGCTGGGATGGGGGGACACTCAACAGGCAAATTGGGCCAAAGAAGGTGAGATGCATGAAATTATGCATGAACTCAGGAAAGGAAGAGCAAGACAAGCAGAGCACAAGGGCCAGAGTAATTGAGAGGTGGGAGCAATACTTGGGTTGTGGAGGAGGATGTGATAACAGATGAGGCTGCTAAAAGAAGCCTCAACTATTAGTGGTGCATCAGTCTTCTCTTTTACTTAGTAAAAGAGAAGTCTTGTGTAGCTTGTGGAGAGGCAGCTCTTTGTACATTTGCAATGCAGGAGATGCAGCAATCTGGAGTGGATCCTAGTCACAGTTTTATCTTGCACACCTGACATTCACTGTTGAAGGAAATCTGCAGCAGGAAAAGTAGTGTGGCTTATTTCACAACATTTATATGAAAAGCATTCAATCATAAGCCCTGATGTTCATACAGTTGCTAACAGGATGAGAGAGATTGATAGTGAGTGGTCTTATGAAGCCATCAAGCAGTTTTATAGCAAGGGATCACCTTTCTGCCTTTCAGTCTGCCAAGAACAGGCCTTTTTAAGGCTTTTCGACCTACTCAAGAGAATTTTTCAATTTGCCCCCATTTTTTGTCTTTGCTAAGACATTATCGTCCAGGAAAATCAAAACATCCAGCCCCGTCCTTCCCCACCTCCATTGGCTGGCTCATCAGGTCTGCATGTTGCTACTTCTTGCAGACTTTTATTCTAAAGCTGGTACCTGTTATTTAAAGTGGCTTCAAAGCAGGCCGAGTGAATGACAGCTCAGCAGTGCCCTGAGTACACTTAGTACAGAGCCACCTCCAGCTGCAGCTCAAGCCAGCCTGCTCAGTCTGCACTAAGCACAAACTCTTGCTTGTGACATTGCCCCGGGGCTGGAGGAGGTGTGAACCGTGACTGTTTAACTATGCTGGCACAAAGTCCCCAAAGCAGTGTGGTTGTATGTGTATTTTAATAGGACAGCTTGCTTTGTTACTGGGGGAAGCTTCTAGGCTTGTGCAAAGCAGAACTTTGCAAGTATCCTGGTATACATGCAAAGATGCCTTGCCACTTACTGCAGTCTAACTGTAGAGCCCTTACAGTAGACATAAATTTAATCCAGGGAAAATTCTACTTAAGCATTAGATTTCCCTCCCAGCAATCTTTTCAGGGGAATGTGGGAAAGGCTTGCCTGGGAGATGCATCAGGGCTCATGTCTCTTAGGTAACTCGGAGCACATGGTCTATCTCTAGCAGGAGAGTCTGGGATTGGGAAGCTGAGGCATTGGGGAAGCCCTGGCTCTTTTTTCCTTCACTCCAGTAAATCTCTGCACTGATATAATGTCTATGCAAGACCAAAGTCTTAACAAAAACTGATTAGGATTTTCCTGAAGAGTGTCAAATAGCTGATTGCACCACCTATCTCCCTCTCAGCCTCTACCCTTAACTTCAACATGCAGCTGCCCCCAGTTTTCTCTGTTCTCCTCCTTCCCTGAACCCTTCACACCTTCTTTTACTTTATTTTTTTATTTTCTTTCCAACCTAGGTTACATTCTCATGATGAGTATGTCCTGCATGACAACTATTATATTCACAGAGGCTATCATATTCACATATTCATATTCCTCAATCACCTTGTGCTTTCTACTCCTAGTTCTAGTGCAATCTGTCTTGGGTGCATAGCTTGTGAGCCATCAGCAGCTGGCACCCCTAGCACAACAGAAGCCTGTTCCTTGGTGGCTCTTCAAATGGCCTTAAAGAACTATTCATGTTTTTTTGAAGTACCATTGGCTGCCTCAGAGAACTGGCTAAGGTATGGACTACAAAGCAGAGTCATAGATCATGGACTGATGATGCATCTAAATGTCACATCGTGCAAGGATAAAGGCAGTAGCACCACAACTATGCTAAGCTGTCATTTTCTGGTAGTCAAGAGAGGTGAAATTGCAGAAATTCTCCTTCAGGGTCTCTTGTTATTAAGATAATCTCAAGTTATTTGATCACTGTAGACTGTACAATGCAAATACCGGGAAGAAATGCTGCAAAGCACTTCTGCATAATGGTTAGGATACAGTGACCTGGGCTTGGTTCATACTCTGCCACTAATTCATTTGTTGAGCTTGTAAGCATGTAACCATGCTGCTCTTTAGAGCAACCATCTGCACAATGAGTATATTATTTACTGAATCACAGGGATGCTGTGAGGCTTCATCAATCAATTGCACTTTTAAATGGACTCTCAACTCCTGGCCCAAAAATGTAAATCATTGTAATTTATGACCTTGTTATATCTTTTATGCAAAGTCCTTGTCGCATTCTTTTCTGATAACAAATGTACACCAGTCAGTTCTCAGAGGGTTACTCTTGATTTCAGTGTGTGTAACTGAGCTGAGAATAAAATCCCTTTTCTTCAGCCAGAATAACACTCGGAAAGAGCAACCGTAGCCACTTAAGCACCCTTGGAAATGGAAGTTATTTAACAGCCTTATTAGACTCCAGCGGCAGGAAAATGTGCACCTTCCTTTCCTCAGCACCAATCCTTTCTTTTTTAAAGCATACTGTGTGTTTACTAGCTGTCTTGAGCACTGAAATTGATTTTAGATCGGGGCAGTTATTAAAGGCTCATTTTCCTTCCCTCCTTCAGCTCTAAAATAAGTGATAATATGAGGTGGTGGGAAATTCTCTTCATGAGGTGGCACTGCCTTTGCCCTGACTCTCTGAGCTTCTCAGGAAAGGTTTTCACTGGAGTGTATATCCTGCTTGATCTCTGCAGTAAAACTATAATCTTCCTTTCAAAGAAATAGTTTAGCCTCATGCGTATATACAGGCTGGAATTATTTGGGGGAAAATGGTTTTAAGAGACTTTGGCACAACTAAATATAATTGAATTAGCTGAGGTTTAATGTATTTCTATGCTTTTACTTCCATAACAACACAGTCAGATACGGTAATAACAATATTTAGCACCCAAATTCTTAATTGCTAATTAGTCCAGCCAGTGCCTGAATTTGGTGAGATAAAGCTGACGCTTCCAGCATGAGGATGGTGGAAAGGAAAGATGTTGCTCATCCATTTGCTTGACAGCAGGCACGCTTGCTTTGCCCTCGTCTGTTCTTTGCAGATTCCAGTGTTGCACCTACAGCTGGAGCGTTCAGGGAATACAGTGGAGTATTCAGGTCTTGGATTAATAAAAAGGTTTACTAAAGATGCAGTCGTAGAGGCAACTTGTACTCCATTAGTAAGAGCAATAGCCAATTGCACTTGCCAGGCCTCCCCTTCCACCTCCAAACAATTCATTTCTTAGAAGAAATGAATTCTTCATCCATTTTTAATCAAATGTATGTTGAATTATATTGCCCATTCTATGTGAAGTGCTCTATTTCTTGCAGCTCCAGATCTCAGTTCTTTGCTGTTCACTTGCCCATGGCGATGATGAAGCCTCTACCAGGGCAATGTTCTGCTTTTCCAGGATTCTTCTTGACAACTCACTGTTCTTAGTCAGCAGCACTTGTAGTATACAAGGTTCTCATCTAATCATTAAACACTATGTTGAGGCATCAGCTGCTGTAAATGCAAAAGTGACAGCCACACTGTGGGCAACTGGAATTCTGCAAATAGATCTGGAAGTCATATTGGCTCCAGAACATAGATGAGGTCAGTTATGTAATGAATATGTCCATAATAACCACCATTGCCATATTAATTTCTCCAAGGCAGCCAGCTTCTCTACAGCATGCCTACAAGCCCTGCATACATTACTGTCAGTGACTGACACTGTCCCCTTAACTGCTCAGGTTCAAAGACACCTTTGTGCCTGTACAGAAATTCTGTATTTGAGTGAATCTTCTTCTAAATCCTTCGTAGCAGAGAAGGAAGAAACCTTTGGCTTGAATATTGAGGAGTGAGCTCACCCTTTCCACCATCTACAAGTTCTGCAGAATAAAAATGATACATCAATATAAAAATAGAACAGAAGAAGCTATTTAGGTCTGGACCAGATGCTCACATTCCTGTCACCTAGGTTGATTAAATATTAGTGAATTCACTGTAAAAAGAAATAAATATGGAAAAAAATATGAAGTGTAGGTCTGATACTGTTCATTTTTTTTCCACACCTGAACTTGCTTCACAGAAGCACCCTCTCTTGAAGTCACTGAGACTATTCACCCATGTTTTCTGTCATTATTGATTTCTTTCAAGAAGATTGTCATGTTGCAGACAGGGGGATATGTAGGCAAGAATTAAGCCACTATCTTCCTGTTCTGCTTTCTTCTGTGTAAACACTCTTTGGGGAAGAGAACACTACTGAAGGATTTTGGATCTGCCTGCATGTGTCCCATAGAGGTTATACAAAGAGAGTAAAAGGAGAAATGCATAGGAAAGGTTCCCTTCTCCATCATTTTCCTGAGTTCCTGCACTAATGAGCCAGGTGGATTCACCTATTAGGCAGAGCTCAGTGTTCTCTGCAGTAGGTCTGTGCCACAAATATTTCATTGAGTATTCAAATGCACAGACTGACAGAAACACAAAACGAGAGCTGTGAAGCTAAAGGGAAGTTTGCCTCCATACAGTTCAGTGTTAATCCTTTTTATTATAATCCTTGCATTCCTAGAGAGTCAATACTAGCAGCGTGATCCAGACCAACAGAGCTGATGGGAAGGCTCTACGATAGGCTTTGAGTAAGACACTGCATTTTTATCTTGAGCCACTTCTCTATTTCTATCATTTGAATGTCCTTCTCAGTGCTGCAGCTGCATTGGGAAGGACAATCTTAATTCATGGAGACATCAATTCCTAAACTATTAAAAAAAATGCAAGAGAGAACTTCCATGGGGGAACTCTGGTGAGCTATTCTCAACCAGTGACATTTTTTCTTACACAGTTCCAATCTTGCTGAGTGTTGGAATTGCTACAGATCTGAAAAATTCATTCCACATAACCAGTGTGATAGCAACCACCCCCTGTGTGTGACCACCTTCCAAGAAGAACAGCCTACTGCCACCTGAAAGAGTAATCAGAGCAAATTTCATCACCCAAAACGTGTTGAAAAGTATCTCCTGCCTCAGCACCTAAGCTTCCTTAGGGCATACAAAACTGGAGATGACAAAGTTTAGCGCAATATTTGTAGAGCAATAATTCAAAGAAATCCCAGCTAGGGACAAGACATTGCACAGATGGGAACTGAGCCAGTGCTATATCTCTGCCTTGCTAGCCTGTATGTGAGGAAAGAATTGGGCAGGGAGCCTCTTACTTTTATTGCCTGTGGTGGACAGATGTAGAACCCACACAGAGCTGTCGTGTCATACTCCGGTGCGATGTGTTCCTATGTGTCCCTATGTGGGAACACTCACGCAAAGTCAGGCTACCTTGCTTGACTTTCAAAGACTCCACCAAATCATGAGAGGAATGGAGAGTTGCATAGACACCAATTCTTCACTTTCTCATTCAGTATAGTTGATGGGACCACCAAAATAAGCCTACTTTAAAATAGCATAAAGAAGTGTTCTTCTCACTGTGAACAAACAGATCTGTTGAACTCCATGCTGGAGGATATCATGGAGGCAAAATTTTAACCTGTATTCAAGAAGAGAAAGAATGAGAGGTTGGAGGAGGTATTTATTACAGTTCAGAGCAATTGAGCAACTTTATCAAACTCAGAAAATGCCCTGAATTAAAACTGTCTCAGGCTAGGGAAGCATTCAGAGAAGAGAAAAGAATCACATATACTTGTTCTGATTTAATTTCTCCCTACATGTCTACTACAAACACTGCTAGAGACAGACTGCCCTTACTCTGAACCAGTACTGCTATTCTTACCATCTTGTTGTCATTGTTTAAGAAAATATTTCTTCATAACCTGTAAAGAAAAACAAACATGAAAGTTATTTCTCTTTCTAATTTTGATCACATCTTTCAGTAGTTTTTTTTCTGTTATGAAATTTTCTGTATCTGAGATGCTGTGAGGCCAATGTTTGAGCTGAAAGATGGGGGACTGGAGGATTTCAGGCCTTTCTTGAAGAGAAACAGACGTTACATCTCTAACAAACAGCATCTGACAGGTCAACAGTAGCAACCAGAGGGCCACAAAAGCAACCAGAAAGCATCCAGTAACTCTCCTTCACTAGAAAGGTAAACTCAGGGTAAAGCTTGAGCACCCAAACTCTCTTATGTTGATCATGGGAGACTTTCACCACCCCTGGGTTCTTGTGGTAGGAGTGGGGAAAACCTGAATTCGGCACAGTTCTCAGCAGCTAGTGCAAGCACTATCCAGCCTGTTTGCTTTCCCTTAAATTAGCTAATTTGATAGCACCTAACTATACATGGATACTTTGAGTCCTATCTTCCAATGAAGTTCAAAGTTCGCTCCTTCAGCAGTTCTTTCTACAACTGTGCAGGTCCAATTTTTCCATAAGAGATTTGATTTTTTTTATTTAATGCAGAACAGTTTTGACCAGGAGAGATCTTTTTTAGACACATTCATTTACCATAAAAAAGGAAACACTTTTCAGCTCTCTCTTACCCCTCCAATCCTTTCCCTGTCACCTGTACGCAAATATATTTTCTAACTTCTTCACCTTCTATTGTTTCCTTTTCTCTCTGTCATGCTGTTTACACCCTTGGGTCCCAAGCCTGCAATCAGGGTGACAACATACTTTGTGTTCCAGGGTGAGTGTATCTGTCCCTGCCTTTCACTCCGATAATTTCAGCTCAGTCTGGCACTCAGGCAGAGGCAGTGAGCTGAGCCATTGATCAGCTTGTTGACAGTCACTCCTTCTCCCACAAGTTTGACTGACTGCTTTGCTGCAGACAGAAACTTCTCTTTGGATGCTATTTGCACCACAGTTCAAATGTGGACTTTCATTGGCAGGTCTGGACAAGCAAAGTCTGGGCACTCTGAGAAAAATCATGCTTTTTCTGCAACAGGATTGGCAAACAAAAAGAAAATCCTTAAATCTGGATGGTTCCTGTGGTCGTAAACCTTGGCTTAAAAGGTGACTGTGGCTTTTATCTAAAAAAAATGCTGAAACCTTTGCGAGAGCCCGTAACTGCAAACATTTCCTGCTCCTATGGCCTCAGACAAATAGGCAGATATTCTTCCAGAAAGCACTACATCTGCTCTGCAGTCTGAACAGAGGGAGGGAGGCTGCAAGCCCGTGACCATGCGTGCTTCTGCCCTGCACCTCCGTGACCGTCACGCTACTGTGCATCCCCGAGCACCGCGGAGACCTCATCCATCCCTGGCTGCTCACAGGATCTGCTTCAACCCTGGGCTAACCACCACTTTGCAGCTAAAGGTTAATTACTCCGGGGGACGTTTTCATCCAAGCTGTTGCCCGCAGGTTGCGATCCCTGCTGGAGTGCTATTTATAGACCAGCTCCTTCGTTGCTATTGATCCCAGTCACCCTCTGTTAATTAGATACACACAACACACACAGCATTTGCAACTCATTTATCAATTCAGTTCAGCACCTCCCTCCCCTGAGATGTAATTTGGAGCCCTCCTTGAATCACGTTATTGATCCTTCCCAGCAACTTTGCTACAGGATTCTCTGTGTTGCAAACTATTTATAGATCCATCTTTTTCTGCCCGTCTCCCTTGGGGAATCAGAAATGGGCAACAGTAACCCGACTTCTATTTTTAAGATGGAGTTGATTGAAAGTAGATATTTCCTCTTTCCCCTTTCTTTCCCTCTTTCGCCCTGTTGCTATTGCATGCAGATTTCATTCAGCTGGCGAGGCCTTCTTGCTCTGCATCACAATTTTGGTAACACTTAGGTGATGTGATCAAGACTTTGTCCCAGTTGAAATCTCCATCCCTGAATTAACAAAACGAATTTCTTCACCTCTGAGATATTTCGCTGACTGAACCCCCTTAGCTCATGAGTTTCATGAAAGACTTCATAGAGAGACTTCCCTTTCAAAGGACTTCAGGCTCTGAAGTGTGCTTTTCAGCCCAGGAATGTGCTGGTTTTTGAAGACCCTGGCTTCCCATATCATGCTAATATCTCTGCAAGGGTATACAAGGGTTTTGCTGACCCTTAGAGACTCTTAATCTGAAGCTGAATGAGTTTCTCCTGGGGATGGAGGGATTAGAGTAGCCCCCAAGGGAAACCTGAAGTGTGGGATGTCCTGTGAGTTGGAGATGTGACAGTCAAGCAGTGGGGGAAGCAGGTGTGTGGGCCCGGCTGCACTGCCCGCGGGCGGCAGTACGGAGCCAGGCCTGGCGCCATCGGCCGGTGGCCAGCTGGTTGCTCTGAGTCACTGTGTTTGCACAGCAGCTGTATGGCGGCAGCACGCGGCAACGGCGTGACTCGGTTGCCTGCTCCAACGGATGACCTGTCTGTGCATGTGGGGCGTATGAGGAGCCTGTGGTTGTGCATACATGGGTTGTCTGGTGTGGGGTATCTGTGTGTAGGTGTTGTGTGTCCTAGGCTATGTGAGGAGCAGCGTGTCCTTGGGGCTGTGGTGTCTGTGGGGTGATGTGGTGTGTGTGGAGGGCTGTGTGTTGTGTGTACAGGTGTGCGAGAGATAGATGCTGTGGTGAATGTGGTGCTGCAGTATGTTGAGTTGTGTGTGAGTGGAGCTGTGGTGTGTGTGGCACTGTGGGAAGGACCATGTGGTTGTAGGGTCCTGTGGGGCTATGTGGAGTTGTGCTGTGTGTAGGGATGGGGGAGAGGAAATGCTGTGTGTGTAGGGTCATGTGTGGTTTGTGGGTGTATAGGGTTGTGTGGAGCTGTGGTGTGTGAAGGGCTATGTGGCTGTAGGACCCTATGGGGCTGCATCAGGTTGTACTGTGTGTAAGGATGGGGGGCAGACAGCTCTGTGTGTGTAGGGCTGTGTGGCGGTTGTGTATAGGACTGAGTGGGGTTGCGGTGTGTGCCGGCGTGTGTGTGTGGAGCTGTGGTGTGTGTGGGGCTGTGGGAAGGGCAATGTGGCTGTATGGCCCTGTGAGACTGTGTGGAGTTGTGGTGTGTGTAAGGATGGGGCTATGTTTGGGTGTAGGCTATGTTTGGGTATCGGGTTGTATGTGGGTTGTTTGTGTAGGGCTGTGTTAGTCTGTGGCATGTTTTGGAGACTCTGTGTGTGTAGGGCTGCGTGGCTGTAGGACCCTGCAGGACTGTGTGGGGCTATGCTTTGTGTAGGGCTCAGGAGGAAGAAAGGCTGTGTGGGTTGCGTGTGTAGGGCTGTGAGGCTGTGGTGCAGATAGGGCTGTGTGTGATGCTGGGTATATAGGGCTATGGAGAGCGGACCATGTGTAGGGCTGCACAGCGCGCTGCGGCGCACGAGGGCTGCACTGAGGGCAGCCGGGGCGCGCTGTGGCGTGCGTGGGACCGCGCTCTGTGTGCAGAGCCGCGCGTGGGGCGCCGCACACAGCGCCCCGCGGCCGCCGCCCCGGCTCCCTC
>JAUBOD010000378.1:73053-84440 GCA_032353885.1 Nothura maculosa
TCTGTCACCCTCACAGTAAAGAAGTTCCCCCTCATCTGCAGATGGAACCTCTTGTGCTTCAGCTTACACCCATTCCCTAAACTGCTCTCGTGCTTGGAGAGAACGCTCAATGGAGGAATGTCCTTATGCTTCCCAGTCTGTCTCTCATGGTCTTCTGTCTCTATTCTTTACTTTTTTTTCTAATACAGTGAGAAATATTCTAGGAATTCCTGTAGGTTTCCCTATAGAATTTGTCCAAGCCAAGTGCTTTGGCTACCTATTGTCTTTCTTTGATGACTGGATATCCTCACTGATCCAGTAAGCAAGAAACAAGACTGTAGATTAAGAAGGTGGCTAATGAGCATCCCAACCAGAAGACCATGTCATTAACTCTCTCAGTAGAAGTTATGCCAGATTTAAAAGGAAGAAATGGTGGGATTATTCTTTGATTGTTTGTGTAATACCCATATTATTTGGAGAGCATCCCTTTGAACGGTGACTCGTGCCAGTTTAGAGCTGCCACAATTCACAGTTTAGATCTCTGCCTCGGAGTGGATGGCATATGAGTAGAAACATTGATGATGAGGAAGAATCTAGAAACATCTATTAGGACAAAATGGGTGATTGTTAGAATCCTTAATACAAGTGATTTGCTGATGTACAGATATCTGGTTTTCTTGGTTTTTGGCCTCCTAGTGTTTTCAGTTCTGCATATGAGAAAGAATATGAGCGTGTGTGCTCACTTAAGCTGTTGGAGAGCCCACAGGAGTTGTGTTCCACTGTGTTTGCTTTTCTATTGGAATGGTAGCATAAGCTGGAACTGAGGAAAAATATACACTCAACTTTCTTTCTCTCACTCTTTTTTCCCCCCACATATAACCTTTAAATGTGACATGTGACCCACATATAACCTTTAACCTTTTACAAATCTCCAAAGGCTCTTTGGGAGGTCCACAGCCTTGAAGGATAGACAGAAGGCGTTTGTCTCTCCTATGGCTTCCCTTTCACCTCCCAAGTGCAGTGCTTGATGTCAGTCTCACTGCTGAGTCCGCCTGCAGTATGAACGAGTCCTAGGGGCCTGAGTTTCTTGTCTTAACAGTTTTCTGTGAGTTTGTGCTCAGAAAGAGACAGAAAGATCAAAGGCTGTACAAGTGCACTGCTCTTGATTTTGCTTACACCAATATGAATCGATTGACTTCGCTGAGTTATGAGGGATTTACAGCTGAGGGAGAGCAGATTCTGACCTAATGGCTCCAAAAGAGGCTTTTCTTGGATGAGCAATGTAATTAAGAGCACTGAAACAGACAGATTTCATGACTCATCTGTGGGTCTGAAGTCTTTTCTTTGCTTATAGTAGGGTGTTCACTAATGTCACCACACTTTCATTTCACCCGTGGGCTGATCTAATGAAGGACCAACCTTTGCTCGAACAGAAATCTCTGTTCAGCTGCAAAGAATCCTCCAATCTTCATGTCATCATTGAAATTTTGTTTACCACTGAGCAGCCTGGGCAGGGACCTAGCAATCTTGGGGCTAAATACTGAAGCAGATAGGAAATTCCCCAGGTTCTCTCTTTGTTGGAGGGCTAAAAGAAATAAGTGAGGGAGGGAGAACAGGTTAAAGGATCCATTTACTAGATAAGAGTCTTAGGAAGGGGAAATATGGTGGAAAATATGTTCCGTTATGGACTTGATCTGTATATCAAGCTGGAAAGCAGTATATGGATGTGGAGATCAGTAAAACTCCTTTTCAGAGCTCGTTGGGAGTGAGTTTGAGGATTAAATATTTCTAATTAGAAGATGCCAATACACTCGCATTTCAAGTTGTCAATTTGGGAAACTGTTGGGAACATTCCCCAGGTTTGGAGAGAGGAGGTAATGGCAAGTATATCATTCATGAGCTGTGAGCTTATCAGTCACAATGTCTTGGCCTGTCTGAGTGTACAGAGTCTTGATAGGGAGGTGGTAGCATTGGATGTTGTGCTTGTTCTCTTACTGACTCACAGCAATAGCAGTTGGCTAAAGGCTGTGACGCTTTGGCTGTTGGCCATGACCATGACAACAAGACCAGCGGGCTTGTATCAGAGATGAGTGGCAGTAGCTCCTACTCTGCTGCATACATGGTCCCATCTCTTGCTCACCTGTCTCTCACCTAAGTTGTGTTTGAGCTGTGATACCTTTTCAGTGCTTGTCCTATTGTGATGGTAGCAGTAGCCCTGCTTGGCTACTTGCTTGGCTTGGGTCCACCAGGCAAAGTAACAAGGAGATAATTTCAGGAGAGAGTAGGGAGACTGTAATGTGAAGGACTTGAGCCCAGCACAGGATGGGAGAGATACTGAAATGGCATCACTAAGGGTGGTATCCCTCATTAAAAAAAAAGGGAGGCCAGTGATGTGGGGAATTCTCTGTCTGTGTTGTGTGCAGCCCTTACCTTGTATTTGCAGTGTCTTCTGAAGCCTTCAAGATGCCAGAGAGCATCTGTTTTGAAATCACAGTATACTGGGGCAATGCTTGCACTAGCTTTGGCCCTCCTAATTGGGGTGCTCCTGGTGCAAGTACTTAACACAAATTGTAGGACCTTCCTGTGAAGAAGGTGAATTATCATGTGCTGAATTGTGGGCCTTGCTGCTTGGCAGTGACACTAGAATAGCTTTATCTGCAGTTGGATTTGATGTTGGTTTTTCTTTTGAATTGCCACTCGCTCTGTCTTAGAGTTAGTCATAATGATTGGTCCTGTCCTTGGATTCAAGCCCCACTGCACCAGGCTCAGTACCAGCATGAAATTCAGGGTAATTTCAAAAAAGTGACTATAGAAGACCTCAGAGCTGAAGTTCCATTTTCAAAAGTAGCTTTTGCACTTAGGAGGATAGTTTTCAAGCCAAGTAAGCTTGTACATGCCAAATATGAGTTGGGAAGACAGGTTGAGGTGAGAAGCCATTTAGAAACATGTGAAAAATACGCCTTTTAGGACAATTTGAATAAGGTACAGGTGCTGATAACTCTGAATCCTGCAGTAATCCCTCAACACAGCGCTCCGTCACGCAAACTTTCCTTGGAAGATTTTGCTCTCCTGTTATGCCTGAGGGAATGAGGCACCACCTGAAGTATCAATGGAAGCTGCAGTTGATGCTGGCCTGCTTAAACAACTCCTTCTGCATTCTGACTTGTGAGGTACAAACTCCCATTGATATTCACAGGAGTTTGGTGAATATGTTAAAGTATGGAACAGGTAACTGCCTGAGGAAATTTCAGTCTCTTTGAAAGATGACAAATTTGAAGAATGAAAAGATAAGAATGAAAAAAATACCACCAAAGGGGAAGAAATCATGAATGTGATAACACAGATGTATGATGTCCTGGATATCTTTGCTCCCAGCCATTGGAATTTTTTGTTCAGGAGGTCAGCATATAAAAACAGCTCCTACTGATTGCTCTAAGTTGTCATCATCAGTGACTAGCTGAAGCATAAGTCCAGTAAAAGCTTACTTTTTCTTTTCCTCAAGAAAAGTGTTAGTCTCATGGGTTAGATCTAGGAGGCGTTTCGTGTCCAAGAGGCTGTGAGGAAGGATGTGTAGGAGTATTTTTGATGAGCCAACAGTTGCTAGTCACAGCAGGCACAAATGATGTTGCAGATGAGGAAGTGGGTGATGAGATCTGGACAGGGCAGGGGATGGGAAAACAGAGTAGGGCTTTGTGGTCATGAAAAAGTTGAAGATGATGTGGGGAGAAAAGACAACGGAGGGGAAAGGGTGGAGTTCTTAGGGTATTCTGCTGGTCAGAATACAAGTAGTCACTTAGGTTTCCTTTGATGCTTTTCAAGATAAGGGAGGATTTCCCACCCGCCAAGGTAGCCTGCAAGTACATCATATCTTGTGCAAGTGATATTTCAAACAGTTATGACTAGTTCACCTGGGAGCCTGCTCCTCGGATGCCTGCAGGAATTGTACGTGACTGAAGGAGTTTCTTAATTCCTGACATGGCCCTGCATCTGGATCCATGATCTGGATGCAGGATGCACTGTCCCTTCTGAAGGAGTGTGAAGTTATAGATATTTTTAAGCTTCTAGTATACTGCTACTATAACCATTCCTAGATTATTTTCCTCACAGATCTAACTATAATATAATCTAATGCAACACAAGAGGCTCAAAAAACTCACAAAGCTGCAATATAGATTGGGTTCAAGCATCTTAGTGTGGTGCTGCCAGAGCTACAGGTTTTGTATGCTCTCAGCGCTAGGTTTAGCATCCTCAAGAATTGGCATGTTTTCAGCATTGCGAGTGCCACAGCTCTTTTAATGCCCACCAACACTTTTCGGCAAATTTTAGAGTATAAATAATAATAATAAAAAACACTGGTGAGAGAGCTGTAGAATTGTTCCAATTGTGTGCATTTGTGAAGGCATTTGGTTGTGGAAACAACCATATCTCAGCAGGATTAGACAATGTTGGAATGGGAATTCAAAGCGTTAAGTCTTTGGCATAAAACCCAGATCCTCGATCAATAATTTGCAATCCTAATTTTCCAAGGCCAGATGCTGCTTTATGAATTCAGATGGATTTGTGGACACCTTCCAATTTTGGGTATCTTGAAAACAGACATCCAAGGAGGGAAGCTGCTGTGATAAATGTGTGGCAGGTATGTTGGTGCTTCTGCTTCTGAGACGTGGGGGCAGGACTATTTAAACCTTCCAAGAGCTGTTCTCTGGTTAAACCATGCTCTGGGAGTACTAAATATTGTTGCTATTATTTTTTTCATTGAAGAGAGCAAAATTACAGGGGAAAAAAGGAAACAGCCAAATCTGCTCTCCTAGCCAGGTCACCCCAGAGAAAAAAATTGATTGTGAACAGCTCAGCACCAAGCTGTTGTGATGCTCGTCTGCCATCACTGTAATGCTGGGAGAAATGTGCCACTTCTTTTCCAGATCGTGTATTTTGAGCACGTTTCAGTAGTGCTCTGAGTTTAACGTTTTTTTTTTCCCTTCCTCTACAGTGCCAGTCATTGCCTTTTCTTCATTTTAGTGATTAATTGCTCTAAATACTCCTGCTCCTGGACTGCGGGAGTACAATTTCTGAGCTGTATTTCATTTGAACTTGCTATGCAAGTACAAGCGAACTTGGGGGAGTGCACACACCCACGTACTGCTAGGTAGAGATGGTTGCCAAAAGGACACCAAGTAAAAGAACAGCTAGTTCTTAAACAAGGGTATAATCTAATAAGCCAAAAAAGAGAAAATTATATATTGGAATCGTCAGTTCCTTCCCCTCCCCCCAAATTTCAAAATTTACAGCTAGTACAAACCTTGACTAGAGCAGTGATTTAAATATATATATAAGCATCTGTGCTTCTAAGAAAAGGAAGTGTGTCTGTTTGGGGATCTGTACAGAATGAGTTGGTGGAGCGCCGTCCAAATTCTGGCAGCCAGGTTTTCAGTTCACTCAAAGCCACCCCCTCACCCAGCCCTGACAGGGCTTGCGCCAAAGAGTTCATCTCTTCCTTTTCTGATGCCACCTGCCTTAGCACCTTCTGCAGGGGGACCATGTTGGGAGGAGTGCTTCTTGTTCCCAGTTGGGGTCCTTCTGAGCTGGTCCTGAGATATGTTGTAGGCCTGATAAGTCCTATACGTGCAGTGAGAACCTTGCCGGACTGGTTTTCTTCTCCTTCTCTCCCCCAGCGAGGCTGATTGTGCACACATGGGAAGCCGAGTGCCTTAGACTCGCTTCCTCCCTATGGTCCCCATGTGCTAGACACATTTAATCGGCCCATTCCTTGAATTCTTGACCACTTCTGCCTGGCTCATAGTGTCATCTTTTCATTGTGCTGAAAAGGGACCAAATAGAAGGCATTATGAGCTCTTTGAGGTTAGCACTGCAGCCCTGCTGCTGACATGCTGACCTCTCCTGGGTCCAGCCTACCAGATGTGTGAAAAACATGGATGTTGTTTGGGATCTATGGTAAGACAGGACTTCTTCACCTTTTGAGCACTGCAGCTCTGTTTTATTACAGGAGAAATGCTTCAGGACCTGCGAAATATTCAGCAGTCCGGATATAGAAGGTTATTTTGAGTCGCTTGGCAGTTACAATTTCCTCTCCCGCTCCTAGGTGGAAAATCCATGGCTTGCTGCTCTCCTCCTTCATCTGTTCTTAGGATGTCCATTGCCAGGACCCTCAATCTGGTTTTGTTTATATGCTGCCTTCCAAACTGCACTGTGCAAGTAATTTCTTACAAATCTGTCGCTATGCCTGGGTGTATTTAGCTGTTTAATGATCTTACTGTGCACCTTGAAAAGCACAACAGCCCTTTTCTGATGAAAGTGGCACTCTGCAGGCTGAGTGCTTTTACCTTGCCTTGACTCAAGAACTTAAAAGGAAATGTTAATTGCTTTGGTAGCGTTATTGTTGAAAACTGCATGCCAGGCAGACTAGCTCAAAAAGATGAGTCCTGGTGCTGATAAGGGAGACGGTGCAATCTCTGTGAGTCTATGAAAAGCCAATAGTGCCCAGGGCAAATTCAAAAGTGGAATGGAAATTTCTCGGTGATTTGCTTTCTTGTTGCTTTTGTGTGGAGATGGCAGAACTGACTGGCATCTCAGCACTGTGATCACTCTGTGTTATTTTCTCATGTGTGCTGTCTATGCTGACTTTTCCTTTCGTGGTGAATGCAAATGGGAGAACAGCTCCTGTTGCAACCTTTGCTCTAAAGCCAAATGAGAACAGCCGTGTTACCAGTGGTTTGGGATACAGGAGATAAGTCTCAGGTCTCAGACTTCCTTACTTTCTAAGAATTGCAGTCCTGATGTCTCTACACATGTGATCCCTCAACATTTTTTTTTTTAAATTACTTTCGTACCTTTGTGGTTGCTGCAGTTTTCCATGTGCCCAGAACTGCCCCTCTCTTAACATCTCAACATCTAAATGATCCTTAGGCATGCTTGGGATGAGGAAGAGAGGTTACTCTGGAGCACGGAGAGCACTTGCTATCCTTCTTGTTAAAACAACCACCCTATAGGAAAGGAATATGGAATGCAAACTGAGAGCATAGTGATTGAGCCAGATACTCCAAGAGAGAGGGTGTCTTTGATTCTGATTTTTGTTCCCTGCACTGATTCTGTATTTTATATTTAAATAAAATGCTAAGACAGTTGTGACAGCCACATCTCTGAAGCCCCGAGGACAAGGTTTTGAATTTCCCTCTGTGGAAGAGACACCTAAAACAGAAACATTGCTGTGGCTTCATTGTAGGCGCCCAAGGACAGTACTGCTCCTAGTCCTGAATCTTATTATGTCTACAAGCGAAATAAGTCTAACACTGCAGCCCTCTTCCCCTCTTTGTGCAGTCTAAACTGAGAAGGAATTCTTCCTGTCTCTTATTGTGTGCTCATGCAGTATATAATGTATAGGTGCTCAGCTGGCGTTTTAAATGCACAGATCAAATCCAATGAACTAATGCATCATTTCAATTTCTGTATGCACCCGTCATCATTCTCCAGATTCCTGGAAGAATCTTTCCTGTTACACATTCATGCTTATTTTCCCCAAAGAGCTTTCAATGGGCAGAGAGAATTTAAGTAAGGTGAATAGCCCATAAAAATCCAGACACTGAGGAAAGTGCAGCATCCTAAATTATCCCAAGTTATCACTGGGCTGTGTTACTGTATATCCTGCAAAG
This sequence comes from Nothura maculosa, assembly GCA_032353885.1. NCBI lineage: Eukaryota > Metazoa > Chordata > Aves > Tinamiformes > Tinamidae > Nothura > Nothura maculosa. Next base: position 80,700 of record JAUBOD010000378.1, read on the forward strand.
TGCTGTGAGAAATGATGAAGCAGTTAAGTCATAACAATGAAATTCTTTGGTATCAGGTGGAATCAGAAATGTCCCATTTCATGCTATGTGGTAGCAATGATCTTCCATACCAGTACATAGTGATAGCTCTCCCGTCTCCATGAAAGGCCAAGCCTAAAACTGCCTATAAATTATATGTAGTTACCAATATCTACTAACCAGACTACAGCATAATGACAAAGATAGCTTGCAACCAGCTAAACTTATTCCTAGTTTATGGGTCCGGAATAAAACAATGTGAAAATTGTCCTGGTAGACAAATGGGAAATGTAAAGGGTCTGGATGATGCAGAGTGGGGAATAAATTGGCCTTAGTATAATTTGTTTGTTACTAACTAAAGCAAGTGCTGTGGTCTCCTTGACCGGCACAGCAGATTCAAAATCGTTAAGAGGAACTGTAATACTACCAAGCAGGGTGCAGAGAGCAGAGAAATTTTTGGTGCCCCTTTTCCAGTGTGAATATGCAGGGAGAACATGAGCATTTGGCTCAAATATATCACAGATCCAATCCTACCCTTAGAAAAATAAGCAGGCTCATGCCCTATGGACTCCCAGTCAGCCAAATCATCCAGTATTTGTTTTCTCTTGCTCTGTATATCAGCCACTGATAGATTCACTCCCTTTGCATTACTCTGCTCTTTTGCCTATATCTCATCTCCTTCATTTATTTTCTTTCTTTTTTTTTTTTCTCTGATCCTTAGCCCATGTTATGTCTGCTTCATGGGATTTCTACCTAGGGTCAGATGCTGAAGGCTTATATAGCAGGCAGCTGTTAGGTGTTAGAACAGTGTCTGCTCGGTGAACAGTAATGGCTAAATGTAAAAAGAGCCAATTAATGCTTGTCTGAGCCATTCTGTAACCTACAAAACTACATCTTAGACTGAGACATTCATGAAATTTTTGGAAAGAACTGCACTTGAAGTTTCTCTAGGAACTGAGAAGCATTCACAACCTTAGCACAAGAGAATATTTTTGTGTTCTGAGACGTTTTATTTGGGGCTAGAGGAAAAAGAATAACTCTGTGGTGACAGTGCTGCGAGAGGATGTGGGTACTTGAGTTCAACTCCACACTTGTCCCTTTGCTGGTATTTGCATGGGTTTCCTAGAGCTTTCCAGTCCCATCTTTTTTGAAGATGGTACTTGTCGTTGCTCCAGAGAGACTGAGTGGTCAAGAGATGGACTGACTAGTGCAGTAGTCAAGATAATCCCTTGGGATGTGAGTAGGCTTAATGGTGCTGCTCTGCTAATGGATACTTGGAAAGGGAGGGGGAAAGGAAGCGATGTTATCAGAAGCCCATTGGTGTGAAGCCAGGGCTCAGGCACATCACTAATAGGGCTGTGTCGCTCAGTCACAGCCCTATTAGTGCTTTTCAGCCTGAAATTCCGTCCTGCTCCCAGGAAATGCTATATGACAAAAGTGCTATTTCCCTAAGCAAGGGCCAAGGACTAAACTGAAGCTTTCAACAAACAAACAAACAAACCAAACCAAAAATGCAGGCAAATTAATACTTTCAGTATCTGTTCACATAGGTGCAAAGGAATCCAGCTGGCCTGTGGCAACTAGGTCTCCCAAATGTCTCTTATCGTCAGAGGCAGTCAGCTTTCTGGTGCTGAATTTGAAGATACTATTAATTCTGTTTCTAACTTGAGTTTTGATACTTCCCTACAGCAGGGCATAAGAAAATAACAATAGACAACATGAACCTCAGAAATGCACCTTAGTATTTGGTGCTAAGCAAGTAGAGAAGGAGGAGAGAGGAGGGAGTGCTTGGTCAGCTCAAGCGCTGGAGACAGTTCAGTCCTTGCAGGTTCACTTTGGTTTATGTTGCAGTCACAGGCGTTCTGGATATCTTGGAAGACATCTACCAGGCGGGAAATGGCAGGCAGATGCAGACTCACCCTGGCCTAGGAACTTTGTTACCAAAGACTTCAGAGAGCTGGGGTTGTGCTACAGCCAATTCGAAGTCATCTAATACATTTTCCAATATCCTGTGAGCAGGAATAATGTAACTGTGATGCTTTTTCTTTTATCCCTGACATTGATCATAAAAACGAAAGCAATGATGTTGTGACTCAGCCAACCTGAACGAGCCTGACAGTTCTTTTCTCTGATGAGCTGGGGCTGGGTTATGATATGGAGTTATTTACTCTTAGTTGGCTTTCAAGCAATAAGGACTTCAGAAATGTCTCTGGTGAGGTAAGGAGGAGGGCACTTAGCAAAAGCCAATTCTTATGCAAGTCATAAGCACACACACACAAGCTATAAGAAGCTCCTGATTCTTATTTAAAAGGTAGCATCAAATGCCCACAAAAAGGAGTTGGGAAAAATGTCTCATTACCAAGTTAGTTTTTCCATGCTAAGTGTTTCTACAAAAAGCATCTTGGGATTCCAAGTTTATTCCCCACTCAATGACTTCTAGACTGGAGTTGCGAGATTTTCAAATCAACATTTTTTTTTCCAACTGCCAGTCGTATAAACTCAGCTGGATTCTATAAATCAAGCAGCTTTTTCTCCCTCATGACTGTCAACTCCAGTAATATTCTTCAGTCAGCACATGGGAAACAGTTCTTTTGGTGATATTTGAGTAACTTTAGGAATCAGTTTATTTCACTGTGCAGTGGCCCAACATGCTCAATGTGGTAAAAACCTGTTCCTCTAAACAAAATAAGGAGATCTGGTTCAGGCACATGTAGCCTTGAGAAAGAAGAGATTGCTTTTCCCTTTGCATGGTGATAACTGCAGTTTTTCCCATTATGTTTCTATTTCCCATATTCCTATTTAAATTTTACTCCAGATTTTGGTTCAAGGGAGCCCCTTACATAGGATCCTAGAGTGATTTAACTTGGAAAAGATGGTTATCTACTTGAACCTCCTGCTCAAAGCAAACCTAGTCCTGGATTAGGTCATAGCCTTGCTAGCACAGTTTCAATCATCATCCTATTAGCAAGCTAAAGATCGAACATCCAGTGCTTGACCACCCCTATCATGAAGATTATTTTTCTAATATCAGATTGGAATTTCTCTCTGCAACCTGTGGCCACTGCCTGTCATTTCACAGTGCACCTCTGGGGTTTCAGCTCTGCCTGCACCAAACAGAGAATAAAACAGGGAATAATCTCTTCTCCTGAACTGCTAGCTACACTTTTTCTGATGCAACACTATACAGTTGGCCCTCATTGCTGCGAGGATATGCTTCTGACTCCTACTTGAATTGTTGTCTGCCAAGACCCCACATTTTTGCATGCAGAGCTACACAACCCTCATGTCTAACAGTTGCACTTCCAGAGCATCGTGTCAGGGCAAGAGCAATTGAATCTAGAATCCATCTAGATGACTATTATGAAAAAGAAATGGATAAAAATTATCCACGATGTGTTACCAAGGAGGAGAGCTGCTTCTTTCTGTAGCTATGATGATTCTTTTTCCTCCATTTGTGCAGTAGTCCTTAAAAAATTGCACAGCGTCAGTGGTAATGATACCATTATGGCTTGCAAACATGTTATGTTAAGCTGTTGGTATGAGGCTGCACACTTGACCTTGTAGGTTCCTGGAAAGATTTCTGCTGAATCCTCATAGATGTTAAAAGAGTCCAAAAGGCTACAACCAGTATTAGAGGAAACACTGCTTTTCCCCTTCCCTTCCCTTCCCTTCCCTTCCCTTCCCTTCCCTTCCCTTCCCTTCCCTTCCCTTCCCTTCCCTTCC